>MU183720.1:0-36335 GCA_016904865.1 Pissodes strobi
ATATAAATTATAAATATATTCGATATGCAGGGTTAAAAATAATGTTTTCAATAAATATTAAATGGAGCTCTTGCATATATTGTAACAAGAAAACCTTACGTGTTAAAACTTTTTATTTGGCTCTTTTCGTATTTAGATAAGTCCATTCTACTACTGTATGCTATGCAACTTAATGTTACAAGAAACAAAACTGTTTAAAATTGAATCTTGATAGGCTGTAATTTGAAAACTCTTATGCATATCGATTTTGTTTTATTTAACTTACTACCTTTATTTTGCCGTATTAAATCACCACCTCAAGTTCCGTGTAAATAATTTTAGAAACACCCTGGAATGTTTATTATAATATTTAGTTAGAGAAGAGATAATAATGTTTATAAAACTGATAAGGAAACTAATAATGTGCGAAAAATAAATAAGAACATTCATCAGGATTACTTTGTGAATTGTCTTCTTCGGAGGTAAGAGTTATGGAACTCAAGGGAACGAGACTGCGAGGTATGCATGGAAGGTTATATGAGGTTCCCAAGCTTGCTATTGATATCGATCTTTTGGGGTTAAATTTCTCGGAAACTACGGCCCGTATGAAAAAAGTTTATGGAGATTTTCTATTCATATTACTGTGCTTTTTAATTTGCCCTTTTGAAATTGGCTGATTTCCAATTTTTTTTATTTTATATGGGCACATTTTCATAAATTTTGCACACCCTGTACACAATACCTCAGATTTAACATTGTCTATGTTAGTTTCTCTTCATGAGCCAACTTCAATATCAATAACAAAATAGTACCCCATCTGTTGAAGACTGAATTGACCACACTGTATAATATATATTATTATATTTTGTATGGCATTCCATTTTTTTTAATTAATGCTGTTTATGTAATTAGTATCTCAACTATACTTTACTTTATATAAGCTCTCAAAAGGAGAAAGAACTAAAGCCGACCGTTTTTCATACAGTTAATTTTTTGCTCTAAATCCACAGTACTGGTCTTCGAATTAAGTAAATAACTCTTTTTTTGTCTGAGTCAACGAGTTGTCTTCCCACTCTATCTGTAGCCAAAGTCAGAAAAAAAAATCCGGTTCCCGCATAATATTTATGGACAATAATGAAATTCTTATTAGTAAACCCAAGAAAAACTATTTAAAATTTTGTAGTCATCCGAGTTCATATATGAAGATAAATCTTTAAATGACAAGCAGACAGTAAACATAGTGAGTGTCGCAATATTTGGTTTTATATAGATTACAAAATTCCATTACTCATTAAATAAATTAATTAACCTATATTTAATGCTTTAAAAATCACATATTGAGAAAGGACACGAAATTTCTTAATCGCCTTTTTATCATTATCCAAATATATTTCTAACAAACACAATATATGACAGTGATAAATGGTCTAATCAAGACAGTTTTTATCAACTGAATACATGTAAGTAATAAGTATAGGTATACGTGCCAAGCTATTTTGTAACTTTGTAGTTAATTTGATTATTAACCAACGCCACCATTTAACAGCCTATAGTCTATTTGAATTTAAAAGTTATTTAACCTCATTGTGACAGAATTAGCATAACCGGGTTTTAGGAGTGATTTCCTGCATATTGTACCCTTTCAGCTTACTATGGAATTTACAACGAGATATACAATCGATACTTAAAATGCTTTTTTCATATCATAAAATGTTAGACGGCGTGTGATAGACACACATATATTAAGTTTCATAAGCAAAGCTTCGCAAGACTCAATTGCTATTGTTTTGAATCAAAGCAAGATTTAGATTTAACGTTTTAAGTTTAAGAGAAAAATACCAAGACAAAGAGTCCTGCTCCGTTCATACTTTTGAGTTAGTTTGATAGGTCTACTGACCAACAAAAAAGTGAGATTAAATTTATTTCAAACATTTGTTTATCTATTTTAATGTGTTATGTGGTGCTTTTATTTTATAATTAAACAATTAAAGTACTACTACCTTTTGCCCGCGGCTCCCGTCGAATAAATCTAACTTTCTTTTGCCAATCTAATTAAGTCCTACAGTTAGTTCGATGGCATCTCGTCGAGGTAATTATTATCTCAATCTAGAAAATCTTGAACCTCGGCTAGTATTTTTTATTTTCGTGCATAATTTGAAAACGAACATTTAAAATAGCTTTTTTGTATAAAAACATTCTTGTGTTTTTATTTTTTTTTTTTTGCTAAAAACAGAACACTCCAGTTTATAGTTAAGTCATTTATAGTGTTTTGCCTACACGAAAAAAAAATTGCTGGTTATTTATTTTCACTTGTAACCTCTCTTAACGACGAATGCTAATTATGTAAGACGGTTTGTTAGTCGCCTAACAGGCGGTTCCTACGCCACGTTTACTCAGCGGATCCGATTTTTTTTAAGGCGTGGGTCTATGTCTGGTCAGTTAGGTGAATGCACCACTAAATTTGTTTACTAGAAATATATCAATAATTATTGATCCTTGAAAATAGGGTAATAAAATTTAGAAAAACACCCTGTATAAGAAGGTTGAAAAACTGAGGATATACGACTTAGTTATTATCTTGACTACAACTTACCAAAATAAACATTAAGATATCAAATAACTTATTTATTTAAATGTTAAAAACTTTCACAAATACTCCATAGACAATTAATTTTAGGTATTGTTGGGGAAACACCCCAACACGTGTAGAAACTATCGTTTTTCACCGTATAGTGTGGTGTTAACACCCTGTATGTATGTAGAATGAATGAGCCACAATTAAACACAAAATAGATTTATTTTACCCCGGGTACAACCCAATTTGTGCATTTAAATTAGCATTTGCGAGTTCTTCAAAACCCCTTAGTCCAACCCTAGACGGACGATCCCTTAGTTCGAACCTGTACAGCAGTGCTGTCAATATAACCGATTACAATAGAGCCAATTTTCACTAGTAATGGAAAACGTTTGTAATCGTTTTAAAGTCAATGTATTTTTGTCTCCGTCAGCCTTGTGAACAATCAGTCTGTCAAATAAAGAAAGAAAACAGCTTCTACCCTTGTAATCTCAAATGAATTCGATATGTGTTACCGCCCACTTTTATTATGTGGTTTTGCCGCTAGGCGACTAGCTGAAGGAAAGAAATAAGAAATTATTCAAGTCAGTGCGTAGCAAACACTCATTCGCGTAGGATCTGTCTAGTCACAGCTCTCCAAGTTTCCGCGCCAAAAACATCAAGCCCTGTCCTAGCTCTGTTTGAGGCAATTAATTAATTTGAAAGTGTCTTACATCCACTAAAATATACTAGATCAGTCCAGCTGCTCTCTAGCCTCACAGTTCAGTTAAGACGTTCGCTTGAATAGCAGTAAAACGTGTTGTTCTCCGCTGCTGGCCAAAGGTCAAATTCCTTTTTGGGCCAATTTTTCTCCTTTTGTATGCACAAATATTAGCGAATATTTAGTGCACCTGAGTTATCTTTGTCCAAGGTAGGACAAAGACCTCCTTTTGGGCGATTATCCCCAAGATTTCAAGGCAAGAAACGACGTAGCGTCTCTTTCCCCCTTTTGTTGAAGAGAATCCATAAAATGGCGGCATCGAATTGTTAGCTCAAATGGTCCCTGTACTGGACAAGTTAATTCAAGGATTCAAAGTGGAATCCCTGGCTTATTAGAGTGAAGTAAAACATTGGAGATTAAGGTATTCTGTACGACACAATGGTGCTAGATTGAAAGCATAAAAATTAAGTTCATTAAAAGTCAGAAAGGACAAAGGTATTTCAGTTTAAATTGCATAAACAAAACTGTTTTAGTCTCTAGTTTATAATGAAGAAACCTTTTGTAATTTTAGTTTTATACTTGAACCAATGATGAGTGATTGAAAGTTTTAGTCTAAGAATTGTACATATATATTTTCTATTTAACATAGAAAACACTGTTTATTTATCTCCATTATATTTAAATGCAATTTACACCTGTATTATTAAATTATATCAATACCGAATACATGTTACAATTTATCTCACCACCCTATGGTCTGTCCATTAAAAGTGGTTAATTAAATTACCACACCCTTCTTTATGGTTTTAAGCAATAATAAAAGCACTTGTTTATCCCGACCAGGTTTTATCACAAATTAATCTGAAGTTATGGTATCGCCCATAAATTAATGAGAAGATTCTCTTACAATGTATTTTACCTATATTATCAGACTATTAATCCAAAGCAAAATAAGTTACAAAGTTTTAATCTATGCCTTATAACATTAATATTGCCCAACTTATATCTTGAAATAATTCCAACTAAACGTTGAATTCTATAAAGGCTGACTAAATGCAGTCAATCACGAAACACTATAAATAGGAAGTATTTTACTAAAGTAAGTTTATACTAAATCCAACCAATGTAAGTATCTATAGGTAAAAACAAATAGATTATTAAACAAAACTAATCTAAATGAAACTCATGGCGGCGATAATGCCAGTATATCAATAAACAGTTGCTAGATCAAGTACCTACGGTTAAAGCGAATTGAGCTCACTTCGATTCCGGTTTTAAGGAGAAAAACTTAAAGTTGCAGCTGATTACAGCGTTGGCTGATTATCAGTCAACGATTACAGTAAAAACGTATTGGTCGGTAAGTGGTATACACATGTAATTCAGATAATCACGAAATCATTATCGAGATATTTAAGGTAATACCGTTGGCTGAGAATAGGGGCAGTCAACGGTAATACTATAAGGGTGATAAGACTGATAAGAGTGATAAGGAAAGTCAAAATTAAATAAGCGACAAAGATAATAAATAACTTCAAGCCATCCAACGATAACTTCAATAATCCAATCCACAACGACTATGAAAAGAAACAGAAATATATGATACGCGATATTAGATAACCTATAGCTTTTTAAAGGTAAGTTCGATAAGCAAAATGGCTATATCAGTAAACGAAAACGAGAAATAACAATAATATAAACGATATAGAGGGCAAACGACCTACAGTCGTTTAACGGTGATTCATTAATCAAAATGATATATAACGATAATACATACGATAAGGAAAGCAAACGACCTACAGTCGCTTAACGGTAATTCATTAATCAAAATGATATATAGCGGCAATATCGATAATAAGAGGTCGGTAATAAGAAACAAAGTGAATTTTACTTATATCTAGTAGATTTGCATACTGGCGTTTCCTGCGAAGGTACGGACCACCATGTGGTCGTATCACCTTGACAAAAAGCCTCAGTACGGCTAAATGACACCAGGAACTCGCTGGGTCGGCATAGAAAGGCCGCTGACGGACGCCTGCCCCAAAGAAAGGCAATCTCTCCCCTCACGGAAGGTCTCTAATTAAATTATAAATAACTTTCACTTCTCAATATACTCTCTCTCTCTCTCTCTCTGTCAACCTCTGTCCATCCATTCCTGGATGTAGGTCTCCCTAATTGATCCTATCTTTATCTATCTTTCGCCAATCTCATCAACTGTTGCCTGTCACTGTCCTTATGTCGTCCACCCATCCTTTTTGAGGTCTTCCCATGCTTCTCGTTGCCTTCCTTGGTCTCCATTCTAGAATTGTTCGTGTCCATCTATTGTCATATCTGGCTATGTGGTAAGCCCATCGCCATTTCATCTTTACTCCCTCCTCCACGATGCCCTGACTTTCGTTTTACGTCTTATCTCGGTGTTTCTAATAGTATTATTCCAAGCATGTTTCGTTCCATCGCACTTTGGCTTGTTTGTAATGTTTTTAACAGACTTTTTGGTGAGGGACATGATCTCCATTCCATAGGTACACACCGGTAATATGTAAATGTCGTATACTTTTATTTTTAGATTTATGGGAATGGAGTTATTTTTCAAGATGTATGCAAGTTTACCGAAGGCCCACGTTAGTTGTCTTCTTTTTATTTCAGCGTCCTGGTTTGATTTCCCTAGTCTGATGTCATGACCCCAAGTATACATAGTGTTCGACGTTTTCTATCCTCGGGTTCCGTATTGTTATATTTGTCTGTTCCTGGCTCATTATTTTTGTTTTGATGCAGTTTATTTTAAGGCGTACAGTGGCGGATACGTCATTTAGTTGTTGTAGCATTTCATTTAATTCTTGGAGATTTCTTGCTATTACGATTATGTCATCTGCAAATCTGAGATGGTTTAAGTATCCTCCGTCGATGATTATACCTTTGGTGTCCCATTCCAATTTCTTAAAAATGTCTTCTAGAACGAAGGTGAATAGTTTGGGCGAGATAGTATCTCCTTGTCTCACTCCCCTTTGTAGTTTTATGGGGTTCATTTTTGTCTTGTTGGAGCTGTTAGTTTTATTTGTATGGTTGCATTTTCGTATATGTTCTATGATGTTCGTGTATCTTGAATCTATTCTTGCGTTTTCTAAGGATTCCAACACTACCCATATTTCGACGGAGTCGAATGCTTTCTGGAAATCTACAAACGCCATATGAAGCGGTATACCTCGGTGCACTTCGCTATTAGTGTTCGTATGGTGTGTAGATGATCTGTAGAATCTAGCCTGTTCGATAGGATGCAGTTTGTTATGATTGTGATTAACAGCTTGTAGAGGTGTGATAATATAGATTTTGGTCGGTAGTTTTCAATATTTGTAGTGTCTCCTTTCTTGAATGTTAAGATAACTTCGGAGTTGTACCAATCTTGCGGACTCTTTTCTTTGTCAATTATTTTATTAATGCCGCCAATTTTCATCACCTCTACTGTAATTCTGTCCTCTCACGCTCATTTATTGTTTTTTAAGTGGTTGAGTCCCATTCTTATTTCGGAGTTTGTTATTTCTGATAGCTCTTCTAAGCCTATGTTAAGTATAATTCTTTTAGTTCGTTGTTGTTGTTGTGTGTGTGGGGAGTATAGCTTTGTGTAAAATTCTTCTATGGCCTTGCTTATTTCCTTTCTGTTCTGCCTCTTGAGTTTTCTGTTTTTAGTACTTTCATGTTGCAGTTTCCTCTTATTGTATCTCTTATTAGTTTGTTAGTATAGTTTATATTGTCTTTTCTAATCTTCTTTTTTACTTACTTGTTTAGAGTTTTGAAACTGTCTGATGTTCGATCTATCCTTTCTGGTCTTTCCTTGAGAAGGAAGTTTCAAGGTATGGGGTTAGTCTGGGTTAGATAGATACACTAGCATGTAGGAAGAGTAACCACACTAGTCGTTAAACATCTTTATCAGTATCAGACCATATGGCCGATAATTACAGAAACTACATCTGACAGTATGCCGATTAATTTCACTACAAAAGCAGACGGTAATTAGACCGGATGGTTAAATATAACCCCGATAATTTTAGATACCAAATTGGTGCCGCTTCTCTCTGTCTGAACGCTTTGTGCGTCCAGACGAGAAGGGCTGCCAATTTCCCTAAAAAATAATATATACCACATCTGTCACGTGGCGCTCCAAACGGCTTCATCTTTCGAGCAACTCAGAACACCGGAAGTAAGGTGACGAGAAGTAAGGCAGCGAGAGTATCGATAACACAAATCGACCAGTAATGTTTACAATTAGCCCATTTGCCTATACGTGACAATGTATGGTACAACTGTTTACAATCACTCCAAAGTTCTGGGCGTAAATGTAATCACTGACACTTTTTTGCATTTTTTATTTAAAATATTTTTTTTTTGTAGTTCTGTTCAGTGTGCTGCAAAGTAAAGATATCAGTTATTGTGGTTCAATGGTTTCTGAATCAAAAAATCTAATGACAAACTTTTACTATGAAGATGAAAAAGAAAAAAAAGGGAACCTGTAAAAATCGTTTACTCTTAAAGCGCTTTCACACGAGGATGCTGTATGCGAGATACGCGTATCCGAGATACAGGTTAAACGTGCATTCAAAAAGACCTATTCACACGGCAAGAGCGACGCATATAGAATCGCGATACCAAATTTCTGCATCCCGGCAACTCAGCCGCCGGACGCTGAATGCGTATACCGCAAACAAAATTACCATTACGATATATGGACCTGTTCAGACATGGATACTATTGCAACGGAGAAGATATCATAGACGCAGGATATTTTTCAGTATAAATTCAATCGTCATAGGTATTATTTACTACGCGCTATAAATACTGAATTCACACCTAAAGTGCAGGAGCCACTTTAGTGAACTTCACCCATTTTGCTTTACCTCCTTACTATCTTACCTCGTCGAAATTGCTTGAACAAATTATTTAAATGATCGGCTAAGATACCCGATAAGCCGGTAGCGGTCCGCAGTTCCTGAAGAACTGCCCCCTTTATCCCATTCTGCATAATTCTTATGCCTAACAACATGTATCCTTCCTTCCATCAGGGAAAAGAACCGTATATTCCTTGCCCTTTAATTTTGATACAAAAATATCATCATTCGTACAGTCAAATACCTTGGACGTGAATGATCGAGCTATTGGAACAGCTCGCACGTGGGAAGAGGAGGTATAATAGGGATTCAAAGTTATCGATTTTCATGCGATGGGAGTAATCGCATATTTGAGGAATACAATACATCCCTTGGATCACCCGTCTTTGCTCACGTGAAGGCTGCTCCAATGACTCGAGATAATTAACACCCAGGGGACGAGTATGTAGATAGTAACTGCATTTAAATGTGAGACAACTAATGTAGATCGTACAAACGTATAATGAGTGCTTATATCTCAGACTATGATATTATGAAATAATTTATTAGTAGGAACTCTGACCTTTGTAGATTTCACGAACCAAACAGCACTCTCAGCAGTAAATTATTCGCACACTATAAAAACTGTCCATTAACATATCTTTAACATTTTATCACCATCAGTTTAATTGCACCAGATTGCACATTATTTTAAGTGGATCATTTGTGGCACAATAACCAAGTTATCCCATTCTGAGTCTATTTTGCCAGATGTGCAGTGCCCTTAAAGTTCAAAACTCCGTCAAGTATGTAATTTGGAACTTATTAATCACTTGAGACGAGGCATTAAGTTAAAATGCGATTAAACTAAAGCAAGTAATTAAAACAAATTTTACGATTTAACAATCGAACCGACCGCATAAATTCTCTTGTATAACAAAAACTGGGTAACCTCGTTCGGAGTAGTTTTATTTCTAGCTCACGTATGAAAATCTATCTTCACCTCGATATGACAAGTAATAGATTGCGCCTATTGTTTTCGAAAAAAAGACCAATATACTGGTCTAAGCTAATTTTAAACATAATTATTTCGGGAGCAGTCGAAAATAACTGCCATCACTCGTCACAACACACACCTGACATTTCGTCTATATACAAAGGGTGAGTCATGTTGGTCTAATTACCAAAATTGCCGTTACTACTTTGGAGAAATGTGTTATTACGATCGACTCTACTACCGAGGGCGGTTCGAAAAGTTCGCGACCTACTAAAGAAGACGTCACTCAATTTTTAAATAGTAGTTTTGATTCAGTATAAACGAGATTAAATTATTCGATCATCAGATTTAGTTAGTTGATCAGCAATTTATCCGAATGACAATCCAAATATTTTCGTAGGCAAAACAGATAAACCAACAGCAAAATAGATAGGATAACAGTCGAATTGAAATAATATATTACATAACAAGTGTTAAAAACGTACTTTCACACATATATGTTACCACCAATTATAAAAGACACAAAAAATAGTAAATACAAACATTTTATACTTTTTCTCAAAAAGTCTGATTCTGTTGCCAGGGAAATGCAAAGAATGTCGACAGGAAGAAGACCTTCATATTTTTAACACATTTTTGTGTAATTAACTAGTTTTTTTTTATTTAGAAGTCCCTGAAGAATCTTTTCCAGACACCTCCAAGTTTTTGATGAAGTGAAATTTTCTTAAGCGCCGCTGGGTGCGAAAATTAAATGGTATTTTCGCTTAATGAGTAAATTTAAACTTGTAAAGCTATTATGCATGCTAAACCGAATAACTATTAAATTCATTTATTGTATTTCCGAATAAGTACCGAGTTCAAGAATGAGTATGATGTGGCCTATCGTTTAAGAGGTAAATCAAGACGGCATTATCAGTTTTAGGTGCTACAGAAATATTAATTTCTATTCTGATGACAATAATGGGCCTAAAATATCTTCCAATATCTATTTGAAAAGTTAATAAATCTTCACGTGCCCGTCAGACTACATATGGATCATTTTTGTAATAAAATATGTTCTACACCACAGTAAGGATAAATAGTAAATACATTTTCTGATTTTACCTAACATTGTTCGATGATGATCATAAATCAAAATAAAATTTACATGTTTGCCAAGTGTACAAAGTGAAAAGTAGCTGTCTTTTGATCACTGAAGTTAAGCAACGTCAGGAGTGCTTAGTACTTGGATGGGTGACCGCTTGGTTTAATTTTATGAAGGTTCAGTTCTGCCGCGTGTGAAATGTTTTTAATTTTATATAGTTTTTAATATCGCTGTTAAAGTTTTCACTTCTGTCGTGCGGTTTTAAGCACACACCTTTCTTTTAATGAATCACGGCATAAAATACAAAAATATTTAAAAACATATAAATATAAGGCTTATAAGTTCATGCTATTTTAGGATTTAAGCGAGGAAAATATGATACAAAGGCAAGGGGTGTTTCACTCACAAAAATTTGTACACCTATTGCATTTGACTGCATTGATTGCATAAATATGATAGGTGACTGCACCGACTGCATGGGACTGCATGAGAATGTAAATAAATATTCGAAAAAGCAGTGGACTGTAGAGTGTTCCATTTTTGTGCATATCGCTAATATTTCTGATAGTCGGAGAGCTTATAACGCATTTATAGTGTTTGATTTAATAAGCAATTTTGCACGGTGATAGTACTCCAACGATTAAGGATAGATAAATTGGGAACCGAGTTCTAAATATTATCGAATATTATACTCGTATAATCATTACTGTATACAACGAGTAAAAAATATACAGGTTCTCCCATTTAAGAAAACCAAAATTTAGTCTATAAAGGGTGCGCTAATGAAATCTTTACACCTCGGTTTTCCGGCTTTAAAATGAAAATTTGTAACGCTCGGGACCGTCGATTTCTGATTCTATGGGAACACTTGTTGTGAATATTTTCAACCTTGTCACTTCAACCCCTAGGGGTGATGAGCACCTCTAAAATATTAAATGGAAAAGGGAGTCGTCTGATGCAATAGTACATCCACACCACAGTTAATGGGCGAAGCAAGAGAAAACGCATATCCCTTCCGGGGCTCAACCAAATAAAATTAACCCAAGCTAACCCAAGGCATGCCTAAAATCAGTTCTAATTTAGCAAAAAAAGTTACTCGCTTTGTTTTTACATTTTTCAAATTTCATAAATTCTGTCACTTTTGTGTATTTCTATTGGTTTAATTAAGCTCCATAACGGAACTGTGGTGTGGATGTCCTTTCGCTCGTCTGATACCTCATTTTAAAAATCTTTTGACCATTATTACAACTGCCGAGTTTGACGTATCTACTCTTATTTCTGTTTATGTGACATCTAGTCAACATTTTGGAAAAGTGTTACTTCTTCATTAATAATTAATTAACTATAAGATCTAGCAACTATTTTTACAAAGTTGGTAGATGTAATGAGGGTAAAAGGGCCTTCGAAATAAAGCATTACTCAATCATTGTAATTGGGGTGAGTTTTTAATATGGTACTGGAGATTCAGCGATACCAAATTTCGAAGGTCAGTTGACACTGATTACATCGAGGATTACATCTATTAACTTTGTAGTCACTGATCTTAGTAGTTAAGTAATAATTAATTAAGAAATAAATAATTTTTCTATATTTTAACAAGGTCTCACATGAACGGGTATGAGCGTAGAGACGTCAAATTCGGAAGTTGTAATAAGGTTCAAAAGACCTTCAAAATGAGATACCACTCGACTCCTTTTTTTTTTAACCCATTTCAAATTTTAGGAGTGAAGCTCCATCACCCTCAGGGGGGCGAAGTGACAAGGTTAAAAACAGGCACGAATCAGAAATCGAAGGGTTTTCCAAGTCAAGTCAAGTCAAGTCAAAGTGCTTTATTGTAAAGAAACAAATTTTAGTCCCTCTTTACAAAGCAAATTTTCATTTTAAAGAAGAAAAATCGGGGTGTAAAGTTTTCGTTTCGTCTATCGAGCATTATGAATTTTATCAAAAAACTGATTGTACGTTAAAATATTTATAAGATACAGCTTTTGCCTTTGCAATATAATTAACCATACGCATACGAGGTATGCCCCAAAAGTGCAAACTCAGGGAGAACCCTGTATCTAAAAAAAATCTGATTACCGTATCTCTCGTTTCACAAAAAAGCAGCAACGTGTTGAGAAAACCGTACCCTGCTAACTTTAAAATTAATGGCGCTACCCCGCAAGTACAACGAAATCCGGATAACCTGTACAAAGAAAGACCACGAGAGCTTCAGTTCCCAATTTATTTATCGTAAAGGTATCACGATCACCGTGCGAATTGTAGAATAAACCAAACACCGAAAATTCGTTATGAGCTCTTGACTATAATGGGATAATTGGTACAACAAAAAATCATTAACCATCCAATCAAAATTATGTCTAAGCACAAATTCTAAAAAAATAAAAAATATACTATATATCTTTTTCTGGCTTTTATATTATATTCATCTGTGTCAACCAAAACACAATCTCACAAAATCGCCTTAAAGTTACTATGTAACCAAAAGAAAACCAAATGATGCCGCTTTATAAGCAATATCTGACAAAATTAGTAACGTCTGCATAGCAAGCCACACAAATGAACCTAAGCGCGCGCACGCACTATTTCCGTAACTCTTTTATTTACTCGTGTCTCTACGGTCCAGTGAATTGCCTTCAGCAGGTTTTTAGTGCAGTGGTCAGATCCTGTGCTGGTGATACGGCGCGGCCCGCAGCCCGGGTTCGATTCCCGTCGGTGACGAGACTTGTTTCATTTATTTTTTAAAGGTTATGTTTGTGTCTTTTTTTTTAATTTGGGCTAGTATAGGTTAGTTTGGTTTGGTTGTGCCTCGAAGCGAGCGGAGGGCCATTCGGGAAATTAACCGTACTCTTTTAAATTCTCGCCCTCCCTTGATACACCCTACACATTTGCATATACTCCCAATAATAAATTTTAGCTCCTGCCACATCAAAATTACAACAAATAATGTAAAAATAAATAACACAAAATTGAAAATAAAAGGTACAGGAATAGTGCGTGCGCGCGTACTTAGGTTCATTTGTGTGGCTTTCTACGTAGAGTCTTGTGACAAGATTGAACAAGATTGCACGCTTGACTTCCCGCGACTGCATACGATTTCTCGTGAATGTACATGGAATGTACGCTACTGCGTGTGACTGCACCAATAACTGCATGGGACTGCAAGGAATTCGTAAAGATTGTATTACGACTGCATGTATTGCATTTGACTGCATGAGACTGTATCGACTGTATGCGGGACTGCAACACGAATCGATTCGAAATTCCGAAATCCTATGAATTTCTCAAAATCCTTAGTGGTATCGCATCAAAATTCTTGAGCAATATGGGCACTATTGCCGTTTTTCTATTTTTTTTTTCTTCTGATAATATAAAAATAATTTCTTAATTATTGTTGGTAATTATTGGTATTAGCATATGGATCGTTTTTTTTTCGGATTTTTTTGCATATTCCCAATTTTTGGGTTAGAATCAAATTTTTTTTGGCGGTTTTTCCGAAAAAATAGATTTTCAATTTTCCAGTTAGCAAAACTACCGCCGATCTTGACGAAATTTGGCATCATGGTAGATTTTCGGATGCTCAACACGAATCTGGAAGTCGATTCCATCGGTCCCGAGATATTCCTCCTCAAATTCGAAAACCATTTTTTCCAGGTTTCCCTTCTTTTAATTAAAACCAACACATTTTAAGCACTTTATCAATCATTTAAACGTATAGTGATTCAAATGTGTTGGTTTCAATTAAAAAAAAGGGAAAATTGTGACAAAACTATTCTGAACTTCGAAGATGAATATCTCGAGAACGAAACGTCGTCCAATCGAATTGACTTTAGATTTGTGATAAGCGTTCCTAAATCTACCAGAATGCCACATTAATCTTGAAAATATGGTTTTGAACTCTGAAGATGAACATCAACGAAACGTCCCCCGTTCGAATTTATTCCGGATTCGTGACGATCAAAATCTATCATGATGCCAAATTTTGTCAAGATCAGCGATAGTTTCAGTAACTGGAAAATTGAAAATCTATTTTTCCCGAAAAACCGACAAAAACTATGGATTCGTGTTATACGACTCAAATACCAATAAATGCCTTGTGATTATATTCAACTTTATTGAATATAAAATAACTTTTTCTTGAATATCGATTTTAACTGTGTGGTTTAGATAGTTTTTAAATTCCCGAAATCTTTTAGAAATCTTGAAATCCCTTAAAAATTGTCGAAATCCCTGAGATTTTTGAAATGGAAGTGCACAAGTGATGTCATGTTTGCATTCTTGGAGCGTTTGTAGATCGGTGTGAATAACGGTGCTATCGCGCAATGTTCTGTGACCTGACTAAAGCATTTAATTGTGTCAGTTACAGTATACTGCTACGGAAACCTGAGCTGTATAGTGTCAGGGGCGTAGGTATGCCTGAAGTGGTTTGAGTCCTATCTAGAAAGGACTCTCGGTGGGGTATGTGGAGTGCCCCAGTTCTTGGACCAATTTTGTCCCTTTTATGTCAATGACTTACCTGCTCTAGATATTAGGGGCAAATTTACTCTTTGCTGACGACAACAATATATATTCTTTGGCACAGGACTGACTCGGGATCTCTAAATCAGTTGAGTAGTGCAGATTTAATAAAAATTAAAGACTGATTAACTTGTTGACCTTTAATATTAAAAAGACAAACCTGTGGACACTTAGATGTACCTTACATGACATCCGGTTAGGTTCACTGATTTATGGGTATTAATGCTGATAAATCGATTTTCTAGTTCATCAGCTTGAAGAGAAGTATTCTACCAAAACTACTCGGAAACAGGGTTGTGACGTTTAAAACAAAATGTTTAAAAGAAGTGTTCAAAACATGTTGTAACAAGCAAATTTTGGAGAGGCGACGTGCGACATTTAAATAGGCGAGGACGTGACAACCCTGGAAGGCGAATGGCACAGTATGGTGTTATATAATCCGGAGTATATAGATAGATTAAAAATAAGGCGTAGATATAGTTATTGTACGATAGCAGAGTCGACTCATGGCGTTATGTAATTATGATAACTGTACTGGCGAAGGTGTAAGGCGGAAATAAGAGTGGCTGTAATAATATTGGCGAAATAAAACGTGTTACTAAAAATTAATCGTTTACAGATCAGAAGTCGGGATAACCTACGTATTGTCAAAGAGTAGAAACTATAAGAGAGGACAGCCGGCGAATTTCCTTTGATGTTTCAATACCTTCTTCATTGACCTCGTCCCTTTAAATTGGTAGTAAAGCGGCGTTGTCGCTTACAATTTTATTTTGGCGTTAGCGACGTTGCCATTTTCTTTGCTGCTTTTTATTATTAGTAGACAGGACCGGCTTAATCTCAATTTCTATTTTAATGGAAGATAAATAGTTTTTTGACATTTACGCATTTAATCAAATTTGGCCTCTTTTAACCATGGTTTAAGTAATATATAATTTTTTTACCTTACCTTCATTATATTATATAGGGTAGGTAATAACATTTAGAATTATGGTTAGTTTCTACTGCATTGTGACGTAAATGAAATGATATAAAATATGGCTGCGAGCCAATAAAATAAAGGCTCGATTATAAAAGCAAACAAGCATTTGACGATTAGCCTTATCGGTTATGGTCCGACTACCTTACAAATAAAACTTCAATAACTGTGAACACGAATTAATTTTTTGACATTTTTTGTGTTTTCTGTGTCGCGTTTTAATAAGATAAATTTGATATCAAGTGCATCTCTAAAAAAATTATTACATTAGTAAGTAAATCAGGTGCAGAGATTGCAGTGTAACCCTTGTCTTATGTGATCAAATTATTATACTTCCTTTTTTATTATTTTTTCTTAATAATAAGTAACCGGTTACATTAGTAAGAAATGGTCTTGCTTATTCAAACAACGTGTAGCACTGTTTAAGACAGATAACACTTAACATACATTATTACACAAATAATATACAACCAATGATGCAAAAGAACGCTTAAAACTAATAAAAACAACATTCATATTTCTAATTTTTATTATTTTCGTTATAAAATGATGAATAAAAATATCAATTCCGATATAATTAAATAAAATTGGCAAACAGTTTTCACTAATAATTAAAAGAAGAAAAGTTTCAAAAACATAGTATATTAATATTGCAAAGATACAAGTACATATTTATATATATTTATATTGCTATATAAATTTGTAATTTCTGAAATACAAATAACATACAAAATAGATATAAAAGTATTCAAAAAATTACAAATTAAGTAAAATATTAATTTTCCGATTTTTCCTTGAAGTAGTTTTAAACGAACAAATAATTTTTCTTATACTGTGTTAAAATATCACAATTTTTATTATCATCGAAGAACAAAAAATAATTTCCTACTCTTTATTGTACTGCAATTTTCAATTTATAATAGTTTAAGTAACACAAGGTGGAAAAAATTCTCTTATAATCTCTCTTATAAAATAAAGTTACTTTGGGTTAACAATACAGATAATATGGTCTGTATGCTTTCAAATCAGAGATCTACAAGCCCATGGTCGTATCACTTGGCCCAGTGATTATTTCATTCTAGAAAACATTGGTAAAAGAAATACAAAAGAACAATCTATTGAATCCGAGATTGAATCCAACTACTATTATTGTAATTTGGTATTTGTACATTTTGGTAAAAAGTTGGATTCAATAGATTGTTCTTTTGTGGTTATCAATGTTCTCTAAAATAAAATCACGACTGAGCCAAATATGATATGACTGTGGGCTCGTAGTTTAGAGATATTTTATCTAATCTATAAAAAAAATGATAAATACAACTTTATACTAAACTTGTAAACACTATGTGATAATTAAAAACTCTCTCAAAAAACTATCATAATGTTTAGAAATTTATGTTTATGCAGTACCTAAGAAATTGTGTTAAACCCTTCAATCATTTAAGAATTGGATTTTCAACTTTGTTTATACGAATTTAAGATTGCTTCTGTTTATGAGGTCAATACTATAAAGTTCGGTAAAGTTACACCACTTAAATAAAATGTATATTAAGCTCGATTTTAAGTATACTAGTAGACTGCAAACATACCTAATTTCATCTATAGGCACTCTAAAAAATGCAGCCTTTCTTTGGAATTGTAATACCTAAGTGTTTTTACAGTTCTTGTAATTACAATTAATTCCACTTTTCCACTTCTAATATTTTTCATTTAAAAAAAAAATTGAAACTTCGAATTATTAATTAATTAATACACCGCCACACAACAATAATACTCATCATTAAACCAAAAATTACTACTCTTTGATTAAACCAAGAATAGCAATTTTGACTTTGACATTAAACAAAACAATGAAATAAACGGGCAAATGTCCTAAATACTGACCACACGACACGTGCTCGATCGTAACAGTCAGAAATCGACGACTATGGCCAACCGCCTCCGAGAATGCCCGATTGTCCCTTTAACGCGGAGGTTGTTTCATCTCTTTTCAATTTTATTCGCTTTGTCTTACTGGCAGATCTTTTCATTTTTAATCTTTGGTATTGTGTTATTTGTTGTGGAGAACGGTCAAATACGCGATTTCGGCGAGTTAAATCGCAGTGGCAACTTCTTCTTTTTTGTGAGTGGCGATATCCCAAAACTCATAACAAAAGGCGGGCGTTTGTTGCTATCCTTGACAGTGGATTGACATTTGGCGATTTTTCAGATATTTACGATAATAATAAACAAGTGTGTGCTAATTAATTAGTGATTATTGTAAAAATTGTGGCGTATTTTAACTGTGTTTATTGGCATTGGTGTTTAAAAGGCGTTTTTCAAGTGATAGCCTAGGTAGGAAGGCAGAAGTGACGAGTTAGATTTCGATTACGAGCTTCAATTGAGCGACGGTGACCACGGCGAAGGCGAATCGGCGATGGAAGGCGAAACATTCTCCATGGTACATAAGCTGTTGAAAGGCGGTTTGGCAACTAGTATCCAGCAGATTGTGGCGGCCGAAATGGCAAGGGCGGCGAAGCAAAAGGCGGCCGAAATGGTAAAGGCGACGAAACAAAGGGCGGCCGTTGGTACTGTGGGTACGAAGGGCAACAAGAAGGGCGAAAAATCAGGTGAGAGCGTTCCTCAGGCGGTAGTAGAGCATGCTTGTAGCGATAGGGCGGACTCCGCTACAGTTCGGGCTGTATGGGGTCAAGGGCAAGTGCAGGTGGCAACATTATTGACCCTTTCGATCCTGATAGCCAGGACTGTAACGTAGTCAGGTGGTTCAGCAAAATTGATCAGTTGGGCGATATTCATGAATGGTCGAACTATGAGAGAACATGTTTTATGCAGGCGAAATTGCAAGGCGCAGCAAGGGGCTGGTTTAATCGGCTCTATGAATATGACCTCTCATGGGAAGACTGGAAGGCGGCTCTTATGAAGGCGTTTCCTAGAGTGCATGACTTTGCTCAGCTGCTCAAGGAGATGATAGCAAGGGTTAAATTGGACGGCGAAACCGTAACCCATTATTATGATAAAATGGCGTTGATCGAAAGGTGTGAGCTTTCAGACACAAAGGCGCTTTCGTGTCTGATTGACGGTCTACCTCTCGATCTACAGGCGAATGCGAGGGCATTTGGTTGCTCTTACCCTGGCGACTTGTATACTGGCTTTCTTTCCTCTTTTGACAGATATCGGCGTCCATCAACCGATATTGTGGAATTGGAGGGGCAAGGAAGTCCAGGGTCATGCGCAGGCGAAGGCGACGAAGATTTTGCGGTCTTCTGAGGCGATTCTCAAATTGAGAGAGGCGTTTGGCGAATTTTGGGTATCCAAGGCGTACTATTTCCAACTGCTGGCGCGGGCTGGCGTTTACGAGCAAGGCGTTTGCTGACTTTTTGGCGAGGCGAGGTGTAAAACACCGAGGGCGAACGGTTAGGTTGAAAGGTGCATGCAAGTGTCTGACTGGAGAGGTGCAAAGGGCGAATGGTCAGGTTGAAAGGTGCATGCAAGTGAGTTTAACTGGCGAGGTGCAAATGGCGAATGCTCTGTTGGCGAAAGGCGAGAGCTATGGCGATTTAAAGGCGAGTGAAAATCTGACAAAGGCGTAATAGAAAGGTGATATTCGATGAAAGGCGTAAGGTTGCAACCACAGGCGAAACCTTTAGGGTAGGTGATTTGGTGTTATGGCGAATGCACAGATCGCTAAGATCTGGTTGATTTACTGGCGAGTTAAATTAATGAGGGCATTAATTGTTGCAGGATGGCCGAATGTAACAAGCAAATTTTGGAGAGGCGACGTGCGACATTCAAATAGGCGAGGACGTGACAACCCTGGAAGGCGAATGGCACAGTATGGTGTTATATAATACGGAGTATATAGATAGATTAAAAATAAGGCGTAGATATAGTTATTGTACGATAGCAGAGTCGACTCATGGCGTTATGTAATTATGATAACTGTACTGGAGAAGGTGTAAGGCGGAAATAAGAGTGGCTGTAATAATATTGGCGAAATAAAACGTGTTACTAAAAATTAATCGTTTACAATGTTTAAAACAGTCGCAAAAAACATGTTTTAATCAAGGTTGTTTTAAACAGTTTAAAACATGTTTTATATACACTTGTTAATCTCACATTTATTTGTTTATTACTTTAAATTAAAAGAAAACTAGCCAATGCAACTTTTATTTTTATTTGATATCTAAGTAATATAGGTACGCAAGGTCTTAACGAAAATCAAAAAACAACATTCCTTTTAATAAAAATTTGAAAATAACAACATATATTTAAAATTATAATACTATACAGGGTCCAGCAATAGTGTGTCAGGCGTCCATAATAACCCTATTCACAGAAATACAAGAAAAAGTTAAATATTGATAATTAGTTATAAAAGTTCTTTGAATTCCTCTATTGCAGTGGACCCATGTGAAATATTGTGAAATTATAGTTATATTCCCAATATAACAGCTATAAAACAAAAAACAAGGTAACAAGTACAAGTAACAATAACAACACAAACTTAAAAAACTACTCAAAGTCTACAGTTTGCGTTGTTATTTTTCTTACCGGTCTTAGCTGCCGGGACTATCGGCCAATTCATGAAATATGAATCTGCTTACTTTTATGTTGTTTAAAACTGTTTTACACATGTTTTTTGCAAGGTCTTTTAAACAGTTTTAAACAAAAAAAAACTTATTTAAACAAAAAAAACATTTTTTTTTCTTAAAACATGATTTTTATCATTCCTGCTCGGAAAGAACTGGCTTGCGCGTGGTCAACTTCTAGAGAAAATTCATTACAAAACCTATCGCATCTTATACACACTGTATATTATGGTAGCCAGTTTATTCTATTACACCATCACACCTTACAACAAAGAACTTATTATTTATTATTATATCAAGGTCAACAGTATTAGTAAACAACAAAAACACTTATACGTTCGAATGTATATTCTAAGAGGTTCGAACTGGCTTGATTCACGTAGATACATATAATGTCACATCGCGTTATACCCATAACTCAGGTCAAGGATCGTTATAGATTCATTTCAATTCAAATATTATTCTGTGAAGATGTCGTATATAAACTGTACATTAAATTGTACTGTATAGAATTACCATTATAAGCATTCAAGAGGAGGCTTTTTAACGGGTTCGCTAAATGCTAACCGGATACTAAGTATATGGTAATCCTTATTTGAATAACAAAAAGAGCAATAATTATCCTGATACTTCATAAAGAGAACTACTAGAGATACACGTTAAGTGTATAGGCTCATCGGTCTAAACTAAAAATAAAACAGTTGTCTCCCGTCATATTTTCAGGAATAAATGAACCGAAAATATGAGAATGAAACAGTGAGAAAACATATAGGTCGTTATGAAACCGAATGAGTCACTCCCCAAGGAAATTATTCACCGAAATTATGTTATTCGTCATACGAGCATGTCACTTGACTGCTGGCTGAGGACCATCAGGAAGATTTTTCCCAAAATGTGTTATCTCGGGGTGTATCTATTTATTTTTATGCGAAATAGTTAATTTTATTTCCTGATATTCTCATGACATGATATCAGCATTTTAAAACCAATTGAAGAAAATGTTTACCTCTAAGTAGGAGTATATAGTATTACATAGTTTTGAGCTATTTCAGTTTAGGCAGTTTACTAAATACAGTGAAATCTCTCTTGCACGGACACTAATTAACAGGATCACATATCACTTTAACAAATCTACATTGAATACAATTAAGTTTCTTAAGTTTTCTATTTGCCTTCCTGCATATCTCTTCGGAATCTGTACCATCCACAATGGGAGAATTATCATCCGCCACTCACAAACAATGACAAGTCACACACTCCCTTTTGTTATCTCTGCCATGATATTGGCTCACTCAGAAACATCCACTCCATTCTGCTCAGACTCCCTGATTGCCTGTGTCCTCTTGGCTGCTGACGCTTTAGCCAGAGAAGGCTCCTCACGTAGATACTTAGAGCCTGATCCCTGTGTTGGGATCGCCCAGAGTGTTCGCGAAAGAGCTTTGGAGGCCTGGACGGAGGGTTTGGCCGAAGAGTTATGGCGGACAGTTTCGGGCATGAAAGATACGAGGCTCATGATACATGGGCCCGCGAAGTCTCACTAGGAAGGAGTGCAGGACGCTGGTAGACGGCACCTGACTGCTGAGAATTTCAGAGAAGGAGGAGTGTAGATGGTGCATGGAGGACGATGAGACCCCCATACCATTTACTTACGCAATGGCCCGCCTGTGCGTGGGCAAGATTCAGAATCTTTGGCGCAACGCCGATCAGGCCAGAGTCAGTAGTCTGAAGGATATGAGGGCTTCAGTCAGTAGTCTGAAGGATATGACGGCTTCCCTAAGGAAGACCGGCATCCTGGAGGCTCTAATGCGGGCTGAAGTCACAACGGGCCCAATTAGAGGCCTAAGTGCAAGGGCCGCTAGGGGGCAAACGTGCGAGAGGTATCGGATTCAATGCATTGCGCCTTCCTTCAAAAAAACTTCATTTTTAAATTTTATTTAATTTTTAATATCGCTTTGTTGAAGTTTTCACTGCTGTCATGCGGTCTTAAGGACACCTTTTCCCTTTTTTAAATAAACTAAATAGTTTATACAGCGTGTCTCCGGATGAAACTAACTAACTATACTTATAAACTTTCCTATTTTTCATTTAATAAAAAAAAATCCTTCTTCATAATAAGTTCATAATGCTTATTCTGAAAAGTTCTTAGCCATAATCAAAATTTCCATACAAAGTGGTTCAAAAAATTTAAATTACTTAGGTCAAGAATAAAGTACTTACCAGTTATTTGACAGAAAAGTAATCATCAACTCGTCAATCAATCATGTCAACTATGCAACGGCAGAATTTGTAATAGTAGGAGACTTCAACGTAGATAACATCAACTGGTTGAAACAGTCCAACAGAAACGACGAGGAAGGACGAGAAGCCGAGACTTTTACTATAAGTCACGGACTTGCTCAGCTAGTTGACGACCCTACCAGGATCCCTGAGCATCAAAAAGACTTTGCTAGCCTCCTGGATGTATTCTTCACAACTAATCCTGTCCTCTACACCGTAACTGTCCAACCTCCGTTGGGCTCATCGGACCACAATCTTATCTCCGCAACCTGTCAACTTGCTATCAAAGCACAAGAGCCACGGGTATCCCGAAAGGTTTGGCACTACAAATCTGCAAAGTGGCGTGGAAAGATGTCTGGTTTAGGAATCAAAACAGCTCTGGTTCTGCTGATAAGATAACTCAAGTGATCCTAGCTGGAAGCTTTCATCCCCCTCTTCTATAAAACGTATCTCAAACAGTAAACCATGGTTTGGTAAAAACTGCTCAAGAGCGGTCAATGCTAAAAATGCCGCCTACCGCAAATGATGCCGAGGTCCGACAACCGAAAATCTAAATATATTCATCACGACTAGAAACCAGTGGAAGCGGACCATCGACGAGAGCAAGGAGGGATATATTGAGCATATCAAGAACAAGCGTCTCAACTGTCCTAACGGATCAATATTCTTCTGGTCAGTTGCCAAAGCTGTCAATCAGGGTCTCTCAAAGACGTCAATCCTACCATTGACCAAAGATGATAACTCAATAGCGGAAACGGCTAAAGAAAAAGCGAACATTCTTGCCGAAATGTTTGCATCAAATTCTACCTTAGATCCTCAAGGAAAGACGAGAGTGAATTCCTCAAAGCCAAGTCTGGTATTTCGTCAACGCGAAGTGAAACGAATACTCTAGTCTAGACACTAACAAGGTCACAGGACCGACTGCTCAGCTACCAGCTCCACTATGGAGGTTTTTCTCCCTATTATGCCAAACTGCATGCTTTCCTTCTAGCTGGAAATGAGCTAAGGTGCATCCAATACTGAAGAACGGTAAAAAAACGATTCCAAATAACTACCGTCTAATAGGTTTGGTTACCATCGTGTCCAAAGTTATGGAGAAACTGATCAACGAACAGCTCTTAAAATATCTCGAATCATCAGACATCATAAGCTAACGCCAGTATTCCGCAAGCTCAGATCAACGGGAGATCTACTGACCTACGTGACCTACTGTGGACCAAAGCCATCGAAAGCTACGCCAAATCTCGTGCAGTGGCTCTCGAGATATCAGGGTGAGGAATGACTGATTGTTAAGCAAATTGGCAGGATACGGACTACCACCAGCACTGCTTCTATGGCTTACCAATTTCTTAAGAGATCGAAGCATCCGAGTTGGTATCGATGGACACCTCTCGGAAGAATTTAAAACCAACGCCGAAGTTCCTCAAGGGTGTATAATATCTCCCTCACTGTTCCTGCTCTATATCAATGATCTCTTAGGCAGGATAAACAATTATATTCACAGGTTTGCAGACGACAGCAACGGATACAATAAGGATATATTCATGTCGCGGACTCCAAGAAAATCAGATTACTGCCATCAATGAGGATATGAACGCCATCGTGGAATGGGGTGAAGAAAATAATGTTCAGTTTAACGCAGGAAAGACTCAAGCAGCTTTCTTCTCAAAAAACATACACCGTAGGACATGACTTATCAATGGCAGAGCAAATACTGACTCTGACCTCATCTATATGCTTGCTGGGCATCAACGTAGAAAACAATATGTCTTGGCGTAATCACATCACCAAAATCGCCAAGGTAGCAGCACAAAAGCTAGGGGCACTCTATAGAGCAAAAAAGTTGTATACACCTCACCAGCTATATATAGCCCAGATAAGACCATCTCTGGAATACTGTTCCATGTGTGGAGCTCGGAAGCCAAACACTTGCTCAAGATATTAGATTCCATACAAAGGAGAACAGTCCGTCTTGTGGATGACCCAGAGTTGACTGAAGACCTTGATAGTCTTGAACATCGAAGAAAATTGGCGGACCTATCTCTTTGCTATCGATACTACTACGGAAGGTGTTCGAACAAGCTGGCACTTATGATTCCGCCTAGAGTTCTGCCCTCCAAACTAACCCAAACTAACCCGTTAGCCAAAAGCTGCTCATTAACATACGATTCAGTTGCGAACTAGGACGTCGCTGTTGTGAGACTCCTTTGTCTGGAGGACTACCTCGCTCTGGAACGGACTTCTGAGTAACGTCTTTCCCGAAAAATACAACCTGCAGCGCTTCAAGTCCAACGTCCACCGTCTTCTCCGCACACGCGCCGCTCGTTGAGTGGTATAGGATTTTCCTTTTGTGTGTGTGCCCAACATAAAAAAAAAATCAGAGAAAACAATGTTTCTGTGAAAATTTCTTATCATCGACAAGCAAAATTTTAAACGAAGAGCATCACCGCCTACTTCAAGTGTTTGTGTTTTTACCGAAAGGTGTTACAGCTTTGTAAGGATAGATGTTGTTTTTTGATGGAATTCTCTTTACCATAAGGTAGAATTAGCATCTACCAAAATAGTAGCAGCATTTTTTTATTTGTTGACTAGTGTAATTATATTGTCACATATACGCTCCTACCGCTTGTTGCCTATGGAACTGATTTCGTTGCAGTAGTTGCGCTGTGCTCTTTCAGAAGACGGAGCTCAGATATAGGTAGTTGGGAGAGATGGATAGAAACACTCGGTGTAAAAAAGGCTCGGTTTATTAACTTCAGGTTGAGTATGGAAGGTTGTAAGTATTACCAAAATATTCGGGAATGCATATCTCGTAAGTCCCCTGGGATATTCCTCGCGAAAATGTTAACCACGAACAGCAGCGAGAGAGAGGGAGAGCTAGCCTGAAGGGCTGTTACAATTAGACTGGCGGGCGGATAGATTATTTATTATTTGATCTCGCTGAATATTTAGTTACGTAGTTTACTTTTTATTTGTAGTTAATTTAAACAGAACTTTGCCTTATGGCGTTACTAATTTTCACTGATTCACATTTAAGGCGTGCCTGATCAGAGTGGCTTTTCCCTTTCGGTAGTTCGCACTGGAGATCAATGTCTGCCGGTATGGGCTGCTGCATAGCTTTTTATACCAAACTTTGACCTCTAATTCGAGTATTGTTTTGAATTGTCAACAAGGTTAATCATAACAGTTTATACTTTAATTAACAACAATTTATAATTGCGATTCAAGGTTAAGGTCAAACTTTCCACTGTATGATTTTATGTTAGTTGACACATGCCCTCCCTCCAGAAAACGACGGCCTCCGGAGTTTATTACCAGATATGCTATTCCCCTTACTACATATATATATTTTTTAACATTTTTTCACTCAACCTTAAATTAACACTATCACAATCCGGCCGTACTGATGATTTTATGTTAGTTGACAATATTACTATGTGCATTATATAAACGAAAGAAAATGATAAGCCATATCAGACATCTTAGGCGATTCTTAAAAACGACTATAGACCTCCTGAAAAGTATACTATCATTAATAGTTAAAACTACTTAAAACAATTATTCTTCTTAGAGTGTTATGGTAATCACGCAATAAATAAACTTGAAAGCGTCTCCGCAACCTAGATTAAAAATAAGAGTTAGCAAATAACTGGGAATTAATCAAAACCAAACAGTGATATCATCAACATCATTATTCATGTTCTACAACTTAGGTACAACTGGCAATCAACTACCTACCTATACCAAATCTATAATCTATTGTCAAATTATATATGATAAATGAAATCTGAATTGCCGAGGAGGATTACTTAGAGGAAATTAAAATATCAAAAATATAATTATTATAAGAACAGATATATGAGAGGTCATTACAAAATCGTCATTTTCTATTTTGGAATCTTATAATATGATGTATAGGCATATGAATGCCTATAGGTAGGTATAATTTATATTTCACTTCGGTATTATTGGTTCATAATGCCGTTATGAGAGGGAATTAGATTCATAACGGCCTTTCATACCGCCTTTGAAACCGGTCAAATCACAAATACGTCAAACTGTCATAGGTATTTCAAATAGGACACTCTGTAAATGTTTACATTTTTGGATGAAGTTATTAGTTTTTATTTAGGAGGTAGAGACAAATGAAATTCGATCTTCTGGATACCTTTGATAGACATAGAGGAACAACGGTTTGAGATAGAAAAATTAATTGCACTTGCCTATCTAAACATTTAGAACTATCACATGGTACCAACTTAGAAAGTAGCAAGTATAGTGCCAAAATAGGACCTTTGGTACTACCTGTAGTTAATATCATCCAATAACTCTTTAAAAGTTGAGATACGAAAGAGAAAGTGCAAATAGTTTTTTCGATCTCCACTCTGTACAGGGTGGCTCGAATTCGTGTCTATGTATGGGGAACTCGAAAACCGTAAGAGTTACAGTGTCGGTCAAATTAAGGCAAAATTGCGCATGTAGGTGCCTAACAATATGCCATTTAGAAAGTTTTAAAATTCCGAGTATTTCCGGAGATATTATAAAAAATCATTTTATTTTTTCCTGGGCTTATTTAAAAACGGATTTCAAATTAAATTGCACTTTTGCATTGCCACTTTCTCCGCTCTATCCAATGATGGTATCCAGTTTGAAATCCGACGTTTCGTCTTCAACGGATCATCATCAACTTTCTTTTTTTAAATACGAACTTTAATTTTTTTTATCGTTTTTCAGAAGGTATTGGCGCTATATATATGAGTATGTGTTTTTATTATTATTATTTTTTTATTTTTATTATTTTTTGTTAAATTACATATTTTGCTTTGGCATAATTTTAAATAATTTAAGGTAGGTACTTTTGAAATTTTTATATTGTATAAAAATATTTTATTTTGTTTTTGTATTAAGTGGAAAATTTGAGCCCGTATTAAAAATAAAAAATAGTAAAATTATTTTTTACGAGATTATGGCCATGAACTATTACTCAAACAAGTTGCTTAGTGCAAAGATAAAATACATTTAACTTTTAACCAATTAAAGAATTTATTTAATAGAGAACATCAACAATTTATAATCATACTACGTGATACTATAGGTACTTTGATGGTGTGTTTTTCTATCAAAGTACTAAAGTACCTATAGTATTATGTAGTATGATTATAAATTGTTGATGTTCTCTATTAAATATATTTTTTAATTGGTTAAAAGTTGAAAATATTTTATCTTTGCACTAAGCAACTTGTTTGAGTAATAGTTCATGACCATATTCTCGTAAAAAATAATTGTACTATTTTTTATTTTTAATACGGGCTCAAATTTTTCACCTAACACAAAAAACAAATAAAATATTTTTATAGAATATAAAAATTTTAAAAGTACCTACCTTAAATTATTTAAAATTACGCCAAAGCAAAATATATAAAATAAAAATAACAAAAAAAATAATAATAAAAATAAAAAAAAAATAGAAAATAAACACATATTCATATTTATAACGCCAATACCATCTGAAAAACGATAAAAAAATTAAAGTTCGTATTTAAAAAAAGAAAGTTGATGATGATCCCTTAAAGACGAAACGTCATATTTCAAGCGGGATATCATCATTGGGACGAGCGGAAAAAGTGGCAATGCAAAAGTGCAATTAAATTTTAAATCTGTTTTTAAATAAGCCCAGGAAAAAAATAAAACCATTTTTCAAAATTTCGGTTTTTTCCGGATATCTCCGTAAATACTCGGAATTTTTAAACTCTCTAAACGGCATATTGTTAGGCACCTTAATTTTACCGACACTGTATCTCTTACGGTTTTCGAGTTCCCCATACATAGACACGAATTTGAGCCACCCTGTACAGGGTGGCTCGAATTCGAGTCCATGTATGGGGAACGCGAA
This sequence comes from Pissodes strobi, assembly GCA_016904865.1. Classification (NCBI taxonomy): domain Eukaryota; kingdom Metazoa; phylum Arthropoda; class Insecta; order Coleoptera; family Curculionidae; genus Pissodes; species Pissodes strobi. Next base: position 28,445 of record MU183720.1, read on the forward strand.
AACCGTAACCAGTGTCGGTCAAATTATGACAAAATTGCGCATTTAGGTGCCTAACAATATGCCGTTTAGAAAGTTTTAAAATTTCGAGTATTTCCGGAGGTATCCGGAAAAAACGAAATATTGACAAATCGTTTTATTTTTTTTCCTGAGCTGATTTCAAATTGAATTGCACTTTTGCACTGCCACTTTTTCTGCTCTATCCAATGGTGGTATCCAGTTTGGAATCCGACGTTTCGTCTTCAAGGGGCCATCATCAACTTTCTTGTTTTAAATACGAACTTTATTTTTTTATCGTTTTCAGATGATATTGGTGATATTAATATGAATGTTTTTAATTTCTTTTTGTTTTTTTTTTTAATTTATTTTGCTTTGGGGTAAAAAATAAATGAACTTGTTTACTTAATTTTTTGTTTTTATTAAAAACAAAAGTTTTGAATATTTACATAACACAGAAAACAAAATAAAATATTTTCATAGAATATAAAAATTTCAAAAGTAACCTTTAACCATTTAAAATTACGCCAGAGCAAAATAAATTATTTAAAAATATATATATATATATAAAAATGAAAATTAAAAAAAAATTAAAGATACGTATTCATATTAATAACGCCAATATCTGCAAAATGATAAAAAAAAATTTATTTCGTATTCAAAAAGAGGAAGCTGATGATCCCTTGAAGACGAAACGTCGCATTCCAAACAGAATGCCACTATTGGATAGAGCGGAAAAAGTGGCAATGCAAATGTGCAATTCAATTTGAAATCCGTTTTTAAATACGCTGAGGAAAAAAATATTTCGTTTTTTTTGCGGACACTAGCGTCTCGCCGGTACAGGGATCTGTGATCCCGAACTCCGCTTGTCAATGTTGTTTACACATTTTTTCACTTCACGCGTTTGTATAAGACTTTTCGAGAAGAGCAGGAAGGCTTAGGTGGCGAAGCTCGCGTCTAGAACGCAAAGTAATGGGTTCGACGCTCGGCGCTTGCAAGTTTTTTTTAATTGGATTAGATAATTTTTGGCATGTCTTTGGTTAGTTTTTGTTGGTTGCGCCCCGCAGCGAGCGGAGGGTATTGCATGAAGTGAAAATGTAAAAATACCTCGAAAAATACAAATGTAAAATTTTTTTAAAAACGCCATAAACCGTTCGGCATACGTCGGGAGCAAGGCTCCCTGTACCAGCGAGGAGCTAGTTTTCCGGAAATACTAGGAATTTTAAAACTTTCTAAACGGCATATTGTTGGGCACCTATAAATACGCGATTTTGCCCTAATTTGACCGACACTGTATCTCTTACGGTTTTCGAGTTCCCCGAATTCGAGCCACCCTGTACATATACTCTCTCTCCTCACACATATCATAAATTTGATAATTTTACAGGGAAATGTTCCAAATGGTAATAAAAAAATCCATTGTGGTTGCTATCTATAAGTCTGGCGATAAAACTGAAATTAGCAACTATGGACCTATAAGCTTGATAACGAAGGGCCAACCCAACCGCCGGCGCCGATGGTATTTTGGTGTACATTGGCTTGGTATTTTTGGAATTATTTCGGTATTTTTTGGTAATATTTGTCATTTTTGGTAATATTTGGTATTATCTGGCACTATTTGTTATACCGGGTGATTCTCAAAAGTGGCTCACCCCTATAACTTTTTTGTTTTTAGAGATAAACAAGCGAAATTCGGTGTGTAGGTATAGTATATAAATATGCATTTTTTGACGTATTCAATTGTTTTCTGTCACTTCAGGTTTGACCGGAAGTGACCATTACTTTCTAATATTAAATGGGACACCCGGTATATTTTTACTTATTTCAATAGAAAATCACATTGTGAGTACAATGACACCCCATTTGTCACTTTTTGACATTTACCTTCTTAAAATTTTCAATTTTCAGTCTAGAGTGCAATGAATGAGTTATAACGGTTAATTTTGGATCAAGTTGCGAGGGAAAAATAGTTTCGATCGAATTTTACTTTTCATTTGTTTTACAGGTTCATTTAAAGTTTACAAAATCGTAATTATGACGTTAACTTAATTTTTTCAAATGGAACAAAGGTGGCTCATTACCATATCAAGAAAGGGCATCTTGTTACGAATAATTTGATACCACATAATCGATATTTTGAATAAATATCCCGTATGATAATCTGTCTAAAAGCTTTAATTGTTTATTGTGTCGGTCATCAACCGGCATCGTTGATAGTGAAAAAAGTAAGGAGGCTTTGATAAGTATTAAGAAAATGTTATGACATTTTTGTACAGCCATATTAAATGTGTCAGTTTTGGCAAAAATTCTTAAGAAACAATATTTTTATAATCAGTTCGTTATTACAAATTGGCAAATGGAATTTCTTTATCCTCACTTATAATGAATTTGTTTCGGTTACCATCTTCGGCCTCATTTCGAAGTTTTTGTTCCATTTCTGGAAAATAATGGCTGTCTGTTGGAATTACTTTCCGCAAAAAGCCGGCGCTGCATCAACGGCATTTTTTCTAGGCATCACCATAAATTAATAGCGTATTAATTTTCTAATTTTGACTGTAATTTTCCATTTGGCAATTTATAATAACGAATATAATATATAAATATTGATTCTTGAATTCTGTCAAAACTGACAAATTTAATATGGCTGCACAAAAATGTCATAACAATTTTTTTATTACTTTCCAAAGCCTACTTATTTTTTCACTTGCCGGTTGATGACCGACACAATAAACAATTAGAGCTTTTAGACAGATTATCATACCGGATATTATTTATTCAAAATATCGATTGTGTGGTATCAAATTGTTCGTAGCAAGATGCCCTTTCTAGATATGGTAATGAGCCATCTTTGTTCCATTTGAAAAAATTAAGTAAACGTCATAATTACGATTTTGCAAACTTTAAATGAACCTGTAAAACAAATTAAAAGTTAAACTCGATCGAAACTATTTTTCCCTGGCAACTTGATCCAAAATTAACCGTTATAACTCATTCATGGCACTCTAGATTGAAAATTAAAAATTTAAAATTTTAGGATGGTAGATGTCAAAAAGTGACAAATGGGGTGTCATTGTACTCACAATGTGATTTTCTATTGAAATAGGTAAAAATATACAGGATGTCTCATTTAATATAAGAAAGTAATGGTCACTTCCGGTCAAACCTGAAGTGACAGAAAACAATTGAATACGTCAAAAAATACATATTTACATACTATACCTACACACCGAATTTTGCTTGTTTATCTCTAAAAACAAAAAAGTTATAGGGGTGAGCCACTTTTGAGAATCACCCGGTATGGTATTTTTTCTGGTATTATTGGTATTTTGATAGGTATTTTAGGGCTTTTTTTTGTACAATCATCTAATATGCGCATGCGCAATAACTACGCATAATTCACAAGGCACATGTCGCAACGTCGCAACTATATGTTCGATATTCTAAACAGTGTTGCCAAATGCCCGATAATTATCGCATTCTACCATAGTTTTTGCTCGATCCCGATAACGATAATTGCCAATGTTTAATCTACCATAATTTTAAAAAAGTAATATATACAAGAAACCATATTTGGAGAAAAATTTTAATGGCAATAATAATAATAAGCTCTTTATTTGCAACAGGCAAACGCCTAATTACAGGAAATTCACATACAAATTAATAACAAGTAATTCACAAAAATATTGTTATACAAAGAAAAATAATAAAATATAAAATAAATAATAGTTATAATTGAAATAAACTAGCAAATTAAACTAAGACTAAAAATAAGGAATGTATAGAAACGAAACCGATCAAGAACTTTACTAATAATGCAAAGTAAGTTAGGGAAACTAAAAAGAAAACAAAATAAGCCAAAATAAGAAAGGAAGGAAAACAAGGGAAATATCGATGAAAAATGAAGATGAAGAATGTGAAGATACAGTTTGGGAAATCAGACGCCTCACGCAGATGTTTCAGAACGTTAGACAAGCTGCTGGTATGTATATCACAGGCGTTTCATACAAGATTGAAATTTTTGCACATGTTGTGAGGGGCTCTGGTGCAAAATATTAGATCTCGCCAATCTCAGACTGAACGCGGGTTGTCTAACTCCTTCCTAAGCGCGGTACATGAAATGGTATACTTTCCAAAAGAAAGGGGCAATCGATCACATCATGCAGAAGCTTATAAAGGAAAGTCAGCGATTGTGAGTGCTCTGCGCGCCGAAGATAGCGACAGTTCCCTGAATCTAGACAACAAAAGGTTATGATCAAAGATCAAACCCTCTGTCTGGGTAGATACCGTCCTCTCTGAACATAAGATACTTGAGAAATCGCCTCTGAACAGCCTCCACCGACTCAATGTGGCAAGCATACAACGGACACCATACAAGTAACCCATAATCCAGCCTTGTTCTGACGAAGGAGTAATAAAGCAGTTTGATGACAAAGATGTTGCTAAAATTTGTGCAGGATAATCTCGAATATTTTGGAGAAGTTACATAGGATGGAGATATAGGATGAAAATTCTCAATAACTGTTCGATCGCCCTTCTCCCTTCTTATGAATGAGACAGACAGACCCTTGCAAAATAGTTGGAAAAAGCCAAAACGACACATTGGAGTCCCTGGTAAGAATGATTAGTGGCTGGAATACGGGATTGAGCTCTCTTGCTTTGAATAAGACCTCGATAAAGACTCTGACATGAGTTACCGACATCTGTCCCATTGAGAACAGGCGACCGGTCACTGTTCGACATTGGCTCATACATAGCTAGGAAATTGGTTTTTCTGTAATTATATAGAGGTAGATCATAATTGTTTACAGGAAAGATGACTATGTGAGGAAGGGCCGCTTGAAAATTGATCAGCAAGGATGGATGATACGGATCTTCATTAACAAGTGGCTTGACAAGTGGTACGTCGTTTTTTTACAGGAAAGTTTTAAAGTTCGCAAAAACTAGATCCCAACAGCGGTTGCTAATCTTAGGTTTATTATTATATTGGCGAAGGATAAGTATTCCACTGAATCCAGTCAAAAGTCTGTGTTTAGCATTGGGAGGAAGGTTTGTAGTGTTTGAAGTGTTTGTCTCCCAGAATTATTACATTTATGCTTAACATTATATCTATTGACGAAAGAGCCTCCAGGAAAATTTGTATGTAAAAACAATAAATATATACTTATAATAGTATATTATATACCTAGCTTGAGAAGTAAGCCATTATTCACCGAGCACTTTTATATCCTGAGGCGCGTAGCGCCGAAGGATATAATGTGCGAGGTTAATAATGGCCTTCTCAACCGAAGTATATATAGAACTTTTTTTACTACTAACACTGATATATTACCATATTTGATTCGATTCGATTTATATTTTAGTCATTTTCTACTTATTTTTCAAATAGTTCGAAATATCAAGTAGCCTGTAAGTTCAGTTGTCTAACTGACAGAATGAATTTAATAATCTCCTGACAGCTCCATACATACAAAGTACCTTCTTTCCATCTAAATTTTGACAAAATCGCATTATTAATAAGAATATTATGGGGAGTCATGAAAAGTGAATCATACTGTATATATTTTTTTTACTAATAGCACTGATACAATCCTTATCATTATTTGAATTGATTAGATTTTGAAATTAATCATTTCCTACTCATTTTTCAAATAATCCGAAATGACAACTAGTTGTCAAACTAACAAGTTTGACATTTTGACATTTTCCGTTTCCGTTTCATTATTGACCTAGGTTTTTTTTAATATTATTATTTACCTAGGGTGAGAAATGTTACTTCTCATTTGAGAAATGGAGTAAATAATGGTGATTTATCATGTTGGTAGTAAAAAAAATAATTAATAGTTAGCTTACAACCTAAAATGTCAATGAGTCGCGTTCCTTCGCAAACATTCGAAAGATCCACCTGTTCGGAAGCAAATTTGTCGGAGAATATAATCAGAACGCCACCGCCTCACCAAGCATCCACCAAGTTAGTTCGTCTATCCGAATGGTAGACCACATATGATTTAGGAAAGAGTTCAAAATTAAAAATATCGGGTTGGAGCCGTGATTCTGTAACAGCAACGATATTGTAGGTATAAGCAGCAACGGCACTATAAAAATCGTTTGTTTTGCTACAGAGGCCGCGTAACATTCTGGCAATCATTCTGGTAACAGCATGTGACGTCATTGGGAGAAGCACAGAGGGAACTCCTACCAAAAGTTAATATTTTACAAAAGTATAGGTAGCAGCAAGGAAAATTCTACTAATGGTGCATGCAAAAATAAAAGATTAGGGATTAACAGTTTAGGTATCTCTCGTGGTGGGTACCTGTTTAGGAAATCTAATAATAATAAACGTGTACGTATTTGTCTATATTAAATGTGTTTTTATAAATATTTACATGTTTTGTTTAGAATATTAGTCTAATTTTTAACTAAGAAATGTCGTTACAAAAATAACAGGACAATAAACAATATATAAATTTTATCCAGTTTCGATTATTAAGCTGAATTTCTTAATTAAATTATTTAAGTAGGTATTAATTGGTATTTTTTGGTATTAGGTACTTGGCAATTTTTATGATATTTGGTATTTTTCTATATAATATTGGTACTTTCTGGTATTTTTGGTATTATTTGTCAAATATGGTATTTTAGTGTACAAATTCTAGTCAGCGGATAACCCCTCATATTTTTGTAAGAGAATTCAGTACGTCAAGCATAAGTGTGTATGTAGTAAAACATTAACAAATACATATTGGGTACCACAGGGGTCAGTCCTTGGTCCTCTTGCTCTAGTCCCTTTATGTAGTGAATTTAAAAAGAGCAAATCTTAAGGCTCATTATTTCACATTTGCTGATGACACGGTATTAGTATATACCGGCTCAGAGGGAAAAAATCTCAATCAAATAGACAATGCTGATCTTCAGGTCTAAAGGCAGCGGCTACTTTCTAGTAGGATAAAAATCAATATTGAAAAAACAAATTATAACTTGTTCAAACAAAAGAATAAATTGGAGAAATCGAAATTAAAGTTGATATCTTAACATTACAAAGAGCAGTAAGTAATGAAATATTTGGAATTACTTGTCCATGAAAATTAAAATTGGTCAGAAAATATTATTCAGAGACAATACCTCTAAAAAAAAATATTCCAATGATTTTAATTATTTTTAGATGTAAGTAGAGACCGAGGGGGAAATAAGTACTCAATTTATGTACACTGAAATTCCTTTTTTTTAAGTAAAACATTAGAAATTCCTCAGAATTTCCGAAAATGCGCCGAAATTCCACAAAATTCCTCTTGCGCCTTGAAATCCCTCTTGCATTTCTTGAAATTCCTCGGAATTCCTCGAAATTCCTTGGAATTCCTGATACTATTATGGAACTTCCTCTTTTATTTCTTGCAATTCCTCGTAATTCCTCCGGAATTCCTCATCCATGTATTGCAATTCATTCTACATTTATTAAAATTCCCTAAATTTTTTCAAATTTATTTAATGAAAAGATTAAAATAAAAATCATTATTTGAGAAATATTTTTAAATTTCTCTAGAAGTAGCTTATAAATAAGCCAGGCTATTTGACTGGCAATAATCGTTATCATTTTGGCTAATATTCGGGCTTGGTTTTAGTTTTTGTTGATAACCTATAGATTCGCCTATAGATACCTATTAATATTCATTATCTGGATGAAAATTAGTGTCAAACTATGTTATGCCACAAAAATTCCTATAAATTGGAAAAAAGGATAGGTACTTATTCTATATATAATAACCGCAAGATATTAATTGATAGTAAAAGGCTTATTCCTCGGCTTATTCGGATCAAGTTCAAACGCAAAACATATTTTTAAATCTGGGGATAAGACTGATGCTCGAAACTATCGACTCATTAGTATATCTTCAGTAATGCC
>MU183720.1:66335-121211 GCA_016904865.1 Pissodes strobi
CGCCTGAATGGTCAGTCACAAAATGTGAGCATTTTTTTCTGTTATGATATCGGGATAATGACGGCCAGAAACTACGTGTTGCTTGGTTTAAAATTGTAGTGCGGACCACTGACCAGCAATTTTTATGTGCTTGACTCAAAATTTGCTGGTCTGAAACTTACTGATTTATATATTAGTAGACCCACTAATTGAATAAGTTGCTCTTTGTATGTATATAAATGTATTATTTAATACATATATTGGCTTTTAGAAGACCGTCAATTTACAAGCGCGCTGTTAACTTAAATATTGCATCATTATGCTTGAAAACATGCTAAACCAATATTGCTGTAGACAGAAACGTTCTTAATAGATTTAATTTCCTACCTTACGATATTACTTAGATTTAAACAGTTATGCCTGCACATGTAAGATAAAATATTTGATCTGTTTGCATCATGAAATATTTGAATTTTTAGGAGCATGAAAAATGTTTTGAAGTAAAGGTTATTAGTGCCTGTAATGGTGTCATTGATAGTGAATTTAATTCGGTTTGCTTATCGTTCAAGGTTTGGCAAGTGTTACTTTGAGAAAATTCCCAGTCTCAACTGCCGCTTTAAAAATGTCACACCTTCAAGGTTTTTACGACTTCGGAAGAACTTGAAGCGGTGTTTTTCATTTGACGATGTAAACTATTGGACTCTGAGGCCTTATCATATCACAAGTAAAAGATTTAGACAACGTGCATGTGGTTCACCCAAATGTATAAAGAAGGTAGTTTAACCAAGAGATGTACTCAATTTATTCCTTACTGCTAGATACTACGTTGACATGTTGACATATATTGTACCATGGAATACTGTCCAATACATTATTCGACAACTCTTCGACATATCGCTTCGAAAAATAAATAAAAAATAGAAAAGAAGTCAGTTAAAATTGTGTGTATGTGAGTGTATCATATAAAGGTATATTTTCACTAAAAGTTAAATTGAAAATCGTTTTTTAGGTTTTTTGGCAGAGGAGAAACCAATTTTATTCATAATTATGGTCCTTGTGATGTTATATAATGACTTCTGGCATATCTATATCATAACAATAATGTACATAAAAATCAAATAAATTATTAAAATAATAAATCCTTCATTCAGTGAAGAAATTAAAGGAATGAATGAAATACTGAATTAAAACATTGTGCTGAAATATATTTACAAAAATATTATAATACTCTCAATCAAGATGAACAACTTACCTAGTATTTTGATAGCTGCACACTAACCATGGTTAGTTAGTTGTTTTGATTTTTGGTACTTGTAGGGAAATTAATGTATCCACTAGCAGATCAGGTTGAAGCTATAATTTTAATCTAAGTTATAGGTGTAACATATCCTAAATTTCCGACCGCGCACAACCAATCAGAATGCACCGGTATCGCTGAACGCGTGGCCAAATAATATGTTCATAGAGCAAGCGAATTCACAAAAGTATTTTCTAAAGTAAGCTTTCCGAGATGTGTGGAAAAATCCATTTTTTTTTTCTTCTTAAATTCTATACAAACAGCAAAACTGTAGCAAGCAACATAACTAAATGGAAACTTCTAAATAGGAATGTCTAACAAACAGAACTCTGACAAAAATACGACACAAAAAGGAACAGCAAAAACTATGATATTCTTATACAAAACAAAGATAACATATTATTTAAAAGTAAATCTGCTTAAATAAACTTATTACAAAGAAAAACAGAACAGATTTTATATTCTATAAAAAATAAAACATAAAACACAGAGATTAATAATTGGTCATCATCACCATAGTCAATGTCTAAGGATGTGGCAAATGACATTTCTACTCTGTCTAGTGAAATACACTGTGAGGTATGTGCGGTAGAATATAGTGAACTAAAACTTTTATTATTACCTGTTATAGGTTTCCCGCCGGAAATCTTAACATCTTTTTAAATAATTTAAAATACAATATAATAACAAACGGTGATTTTAACGTTGACTTTATATCAAATGATGAAAAAGCACATACTGATGGATTTAACTGGTTCATATGGGCATACTAAAATGATTATGACCAAACACGTGGAAATTCATGTCTCGACAACGTTTTTGTGAATGTTTCGGGTGCCGCTGCTTGGGTATTTAACCCGGACCTTTCGGACCATTTAGCACTAGTGGCGGAGCTTCCCTGTCTGCGGGAATGCGCCAATGAAGCTATGCCCATTCACAAATCAGGCGCTGTCAAACAACGAGAACTTCATCTCCTTCACCAACTTGTTCGTAATATTGATTGGGATTTTGTTGTCTCTGATTGTTTAACAACGGATGAGAAATTGGCATTGTTTATGCAGTTTATCAAGAATAATATTGACGCAGCTTTTTCAGAAATTTAAATAAGTCAGTCTACAAAGAATACAAATATCCAGTGGTTCAACAATGAGCTACGCCAAAAAATAAATACTCTACAGCTTGCATCAGAAGCTGTCTTTCAAAGAAATAGTCCACATTTGTCTGATCTCAAAAAAAGCTAAAGAAATCCTATCGTAGATTTAAAAACAACAAAGTCAAATGCAAATAATAATTACCTCGAAAGTCATAACTTTAGTCCTTCAGCTATATGGAATTTAGTTAGAGAAAATTCAAATATTTTAAAACGAAGAAATTACTTCAATAACAACTCCCTTTCCCCAAATGACTTTAATACATTTTTCTCAAATACTGCATCAAAGATTATAAATGCTGCCATCTACCTGTGACTCTCCGGAGGATTTTCTTTTCCACTTTGTTTCTGACAGAATAATGCCAGAGCAGTGTTTTAGCTTCTCTGAAATTAGTATCATAGAGGTTCGTGATATAAGAATGTAATTAAAAAATAAAAACAGTCGTGATTTCTATGGCATAATCATAAAATTGCTTAAATCAATAGTAAATATTGTAACAAGCAAATTTTGGAGAGGCGACGTGCGACGTTCAAATAAGCGAGGACGTGACAACCCTGGAAAACGAATGGCGCAGCAGTAGAGTCGAATCGGTGTTATATAATACGGAGTATATGGATAGATTAGAAATAAGGCGTAGACATAGTTATTGTACGATAGCAGAGTCGACTCATGGCGTTATGTAATTATGATAACTGTACTGGTGAAGGTGTATTGGCGAAATAAAACGTGTTACTAAAAATTAGTCGTTTACAGATCAGAAGTAGGGATAACCTACGTATTGTGTTATTTGTCGTGGAGAACGGTCAAATACGCGATTTCGGCGAGTTAAATCGCAGTGGCAACTTCTTTTTTTGTGAGTGGCGATATCACAAAAACTCATAACAAAAGGCGGGCGTTTGTTGCTATCCTTGACAGTGGATTGACATTTGGCGATTTTTCGGATATTCACGATACTAATAAACAAGTGTGTGCTAATTTATCAGTGATTATTGTAAAAATTGTGGCGTATTTTAACTGTGTTTATTGGCATTGGTGTTTAAAAGGCGTTTCTCAAGTAATTTCCTATGGAGGAAGGCAGAAGTGACGAGTTAGAGCTCGATTACGAGTTGGAATTGAGCGACGGTGACCACGGCGAAGGCGATTCGGCGATGGAAGACGAAACAGTCTCCATGGTACATAAGCTGTTGAAAGGCGGTTTGGCAACTAGTATCCAGCAGATTGTGGCAACCGAAATGGCAAGGGCGGCGAAGCAAAAGGCGGCCGAAATGGTAAAGGCGACGAAACAAAGGGCGGCCGTTGGTACTGGCGGTACCAAGGGCAACAAGAAGGGCGAAAAATCAGGTGAGAGCGTTCCTCAGGCGGTAGTAGAGCATGCTTGTAGCGATAGGGCGGATTCCGCTTGCAGTTCGGGCTGTATGGGGTCAACGGCAAGTGCAGGTGGCAACATTATTGACCCTTTCGATCCTGATAGCCAGGACTAACGTAGTCAGGTGGTTGAGCAAAATTGATCAGTTGGGCGATATTCATGAATGGTCGAACTATGAGAGAGCGTATTTTATGCAGGCGAAATTGCAAGGCGCAGCAAGGGGCTGGTTTAATCGGCTCGATGAATATGACCTCTCATGGGAAGACTGGAAGGCGGCTCTTAGGAAGGCGTTTCCTAGAGTGCATGACTTTGCTCAGCTGCTCAAGGAGATGATAGCGAGGGTTAAATTGGATGGCGAAACCATGACCCATTATTATCATGATAAAATGGCGTTGATCGAAAGGTGTGGGCTTTCAGGCACAAAGGCGCTTTCATGTCTGATTGACGGTCTACCTCTCGATCTACAGGCGAATGCGAGGGCATTTGGTTGCTCTTCCCCTGGCGACTTGTATACTGGCTTTCTTTCCTCTTTTGACAGATATCGGCGTCCATCAACCGATATTGTGGAATTGGAGGGGCAAGGAAGTCCAGGATCATGCGCAGGCGAAGGCGACGAAGACTTTGCGGTCTTCTGAGGCGATTCTCAAATTGAGAGAGGCGTTTGGCGAATTTTGAGTACCCAAGGCGTACTATTTCTAACTGCTGGCGCGGGCTGGCGTTTACGAGCAAGGCGTTTGCTGACTTTTTGGCAAGGCGAGGTGTAAAACATCATGAGCAAATGGTCAGGTTGAAAGGTGCATGTGAGTGAGTCTGACTGGCGAGGTGCAAATGGTGAATGCTCTGTTGGCGAAAGGCGAGAGCTATGGCGATTTAAAGGCGAGTGAAAATCTGACAAAGGTGTAATATAAAGGTGATATTGGATAAAAGGCGTAAGGTTGCAATCGCAGGCGAAACCCTTAGGGTAGGCGATTTGCTGTTATGGCGAATGCACAGATCGATAAGATCTGGTTGATTTACTGGCGAGTTAAATTAATGAGGGCATTAATTGTTGCAGGATGGCCGAATGTAACAAGCAAATTTTGGAGAGGCGACGTGCGACGTTCAAATAGGCGAGGACGTGACAACCCTGGAAAACGAATGGCGCAGCAGTAGAATCGAATCGGTGTTATATAATACGGAGTATATGGATAGATTAGAAATAAGGCGTAGATATAAACTGCTCGTCAAAAGAAACGACGCACCTAGTTTTTTGGACAATATTTGAAAGCTCGTTACTGGAAACCTACTGAACCGATTTTAAAAAACTTTGGAAATTCTGAATAGTTGATTCTTTGGTTCTTATGTCTAATTTTTGGAATAAGATAATTAGCACCTAACATATACTACAGGGTGTTAAAGAAAGAGATGTTATTTTTACAAAACTTCAAGTTATCCCCATTTATGGGGTAGTTGAGATTGATAGTCGTAATACCTCTCTTTACTTACAGTTAGGTAATACCTCGGGACGTTTTTGAGATTTTGTGGATATCTTGGCTAACTACGATTATATGGCAATTTTTCGTAAATCGTCGATATTTTGCAGTTTAGTCACAATAATGAGCAAACTACGGAAGGTATCGGCGACTTGTGAACGCGGCGTCTTACGGTATACGTACATAAACTGGTAGCATATCAGTTTATGTACGTCACGTGATCCAGTAAACCAGAAAGTTCAAATTATGGGATATGTTTTACACAAAATAATTTTTTTTTGAAAATTCAAAATAGAAATTCAAACCAAAGAAAATTATACTTGTAAACTTAAAATGCGACCTTAATACCATGGATTATTAAGAATGGGGTATTTTCTCGAAACGGTTTTTGATTTTTGGTGATAAATAAGTGATAAGTTGTCAAAATATGGTAAAATAAGGATATTACTTCGTGTAACGTTACCATACATATGCAAACGAGTTTTTGTCTCTTACAACCGTTCAAATTACACTCGAAATTACCTTCGAATATACAGGGTGATTGAAAAAGTAAAATGGTAATAAAATAATTAATTTTTTAACAGAGGATCCTATTTAAGTACCAACCCATCATTTAAATTCTTAGGTATTCTAGGGACCATTTAGTAATATTCGTGCAATATTTTGTGTAAAACATATCCCTTAATCTGAACTTTCAGGTTTTATGGATCACGTAACGTACATAAACTGGTAGCATATGACCTACCGTAAGACGTCGTGTTAACAATTCATGGATACCTCCGTAGTTTGTTCATTATTGAGACTAAACTGGAAAATCACGACAATTTTCGAAAAATTACCATATAATCGTAGTTAGCCAAGATATCCACAAAATCTCAAATACGTCCCGAGGTATTACCTAACTGTAAGTGAAGAGAGGTATTACGACTATCAATTTCAACTACCCCATAAATGGGGATAACTTGAAATTTTGTAAAAAAAACATCTCTTTCTTTAACACCCTGTAGTATATGTTAGGTGCAAAATATCTTATTACAAAAATTAGACGTAAGAGCCAAAGAATCAACTATTCAGAATTTCCAAAGTTTTTTAAAATCGGTTGAGTAGGTTTCCAATAATGAGCTTTTAAATATTGCCCAAAAAACTAGGTGCGTCGTTTTTTTTGACGAGCAGTTTAGTTATTGTACGATAGCAGAGTCGACTCATGACGTTATCTAATTATGATAACTGTACTGGCGAAGGTGTATTGGCGAAATAAAACGGGTTACTAAAAACTAATCGTTTACAATATTATTATATTACCTTTTACCAAACTTATAAATATGTGCATTAAAGCCTCAATATATCCCTCAGCATTTCTCGGGTTGTTCCTATATTTAAAAAGGGCTCACTATATGATCTGAAAAATTACCGTCCTATATCAATTGTCCCAATTTTCTCAAAAGTTCTCGAAAAAGTACTTAAGAATAAAATATATTATCTCAACACTTATTCTCTCTTCAGTTCGAATCAGTTTGGTTTTAGAAGTGCTAAATCTACAACTATGGCAATCAATAGATTTGTTGAAATAATAAATGAAGGTATGAATAGGGAAGACCATTCTTGCAATAACTTGATATGTACAAATTTTCGAAATCTAGCATTAATCTAATATTATCATATCAACACTAGATTTCAGATGGCAAACATTGGTAGGGAAAGATCTTACCTTATTATTCAAAGGTATGGCGTTCCCCAGGGTTCAGTTTTGGGGCCGCAGCTTTTCTTGATCTATATTAATGATCTGGAGGGCAGATGTGCTACAGGGAATGTAATAGGAGCTATAGAGCAGAATGCAGAGACATTTTTGTTAGTATACTGGCCGTGCCGTCGCTATATATTTTCCACTGTCTGCTGAATAATAAGGGAAACATATTGAACTATGAAACATATCAAAATATTCATCATCACAACACTAGGAATCGATCTAACATCTGCACAGACTTCCACAGAATACATAAAATTAAAAAAGGTATTTCATACTGTGGTCCCAAATTCGACAATTTATTGCCGCTCACGGTGAGAATGTTACCCCTAAATAGTTTTAAAAAGAGCATTAAACAATATCTTATAGGTAAATGTTTTTATTCGTCTCAGAAATATGTTAACAGTTATTTTATAGATTTGTAAAGTATGTTAATGTTTTTTTTTCTTAATCTGTATACAACTGTAAATTATTGTGATATCTGTGAAATTTTCCTTGTTGACCTGTGTAAGCAAGTAAAGCACCATGGCATAGACATATGTCTATGTCTATTTTTCGCTAATACAGACAATCCTTGCTGGAATTTTTTTACCGATGTTCTCATCTCGAAGGTAAAGGTTGTTCCTAATTGCAACCAATTTTTTCACTGTTTTATTTAACATTCTGTTTCTTTTTTTTTTCGAGTAAATGAGTTGAAATGTGGAATAGTTCCTTTCAGAGGCTGATGATGATGGAATTAATTATTGTAGTAGCCGAGATACTCAAAAAAAGTTACCATCGTCCGTAATGATACCCAAGAATTTGGCAGCTTCCACCACGTAGATACTAACCTTCTTAACCTAACATACACCTTCATCTGAGGCTATTGTCACTTCTGTAGGAAGCAATTATTATGTCTCAACTAATCAGTTAAATATGTTTTGATAATGTATGTACTTTTTGTACTATTGAATCCATCTACATATTTTTAGCAAAGGGTATGCCGAGAATCTGGTGGTCGGAATAAACAATTGATTTTTACTATTGCTTAAAACCATAAAGGAAGGGGTGGTATCTTAGTTATTAATTGACCACTTTTAATGAACTGTATTACTATAGGGTAGCGAGATTATATCTATAGCATGAATTGAAACATGTATTCATTTTGATTTGCTTTAATAATGCAGGTGTAAATTGCATTAAGTATGATAAATATATACAGTATTTTCTATATTAATTTCAAGCCTTCATCCTTTCACAGATACAACTAATATTACAAAAGGGTGCTTAATTAAAATATCTACTAAAAAGTCTTGATTTGTTTATTTAAAATGAAATTTTGTCTTTAAAATTTCAACTTTCCTTTCACTCTACCAGATACCTTGATATTCTCTTTTTTTCTCCTGCTATCGTACCCATGGATAATCTATTAAACTTTAACCATTGGATTCCTGTATTAGCTTTGCTGGGATTTGGAATGGATTGTCATTACTGCCAGTTTGCAGGCGCCATTTTTACTGATTCTCTTCAATCTACAAGGGAACCGAGACGCTACGTCGTTTCTATTTTGAGGAATTGCGTTAAAAACGCCTAAACGGTACCTTTGTCCAACGTGGACAAAGATAACAGAGGTACACTAAATATTCTCTAATAGTTGTGCATACAATCGGAGAAATTGCCAAAAAGGGTGGGACCCTTTGGCGCGAAGATGAGAACGAGAACTTTCGCTCTTGCTTGAGTGAACGTTGAAACTGCACTTTTTAGAGGCTAGAGAGCGGTGACTGGACCGATCTAGTACACAAAAATAACTAACAAGATGAGCGAAACACTAATTAGTTGCCTTAAACAGGGCTAGGACAGGGCTAGATGTTTTTCTGCGCGAAAATCTAGGAGAGCTGTGACGAGACAGATCCTACGAGGTTGAGTGTTTGCTACATACTGGTAAAACTAATTTCTTCTTTGAGCTGGCGGCCTGGCGCATGTCGCCAAAAACGAACAAAAAGTGGGCGTTGGCGCTTTGCCGAATTCATTTAAGATTGAAAGGGTAGACACTGTTTTCTTTCTTTATTTGACACACTATCGTTCACACAATACTGACGGAGACAAAGATACCTTAACTTTCACACAATTCATAACGATGTGTTTGACGAAATGTCAGATTGCTTAGCCGGGATATAAGCGTGGGCGAGCCCATTATCGCATTTGAGAGGGTAGAAAAATGCTATTTCTTCGACATATTGTTGTCCACACAACAGTGACTGAGACCAGGATATGTTAAATTGAAAACGATTAAAAACGTTTTCCCCGACGTAGTGACAATTAGCTTTATATAATGGGATCGACCATCCAGGTTTGGACTAAGGGATCGCAATGAAGAACTGAAATATGCTGATTTAAATGAACAAATTTCTGTTTACCTGGGGTTAAATAAATATATCTATTCGTGGGTTTAATTACGATTCATTCATACTACATACATATAGAGTGTTATCACCAAACTATACGGTGAAAACGATAGTTTATACACGTGTTGGGGTGTTTCCCCAACATCTGGAAAATTAAATGTTTGGGCCGGTAGGCCTACTAGGTGATACAGGTCTTCTAAGTTCACGAGGTAAAAATCTTGCCAATCTTGCTTTGGATATAGTTAAGTTATATTTTCTATAACCAGAAGCACCTTCTTTATATGTTATGTACTACATAGCGCTGTGACTGGATAATCGCTAAGCAGATCAGTGCATAGCAGAAGAAAATCTATTTCTGGATTTTTCCTTCAAGGCCGCCTGGGCTGATAAAACTCAATCACTCCCAATTGAACAAGTGTGTAAATGATTACTCAAGAATACCTGGCTATTTCACCGAATATCTATGAAAATGTTCCTAAAGAATTCAAAGACTGACCCTGTTACTGTATACGAATTACCAGTGACCTCTGCGATCATTTAATAAAATAATTTATGATTTTAATTTTTTAATGCATTAAAAATATTTTTATAGTGCTTTCCGGTGAGGCGTCACAATTAGGGAAATGATAATTACGGTTCTTTTGAAGTTGAAGTGGCTGGAGTTTCAATATTCTATTTTCCGTCTCGCATTACCCATAGAGTTTCAGGTAATTTCTGATATCCATCGTTGTTCTAGATGTATAACCAATTGTGTGTTCTAATAGCCTCAAACATTTTGATCTTTTAAAGGACCAGGCACCACAACTGTTGACGTAAACGTAGAAAGCAAACTGAAAAAAATTAGGCAAGACATATAACTCCACGCACCGTGTCATTTAAATTTTTGAAAGGAATAACTAGGATTTGATTCAATTTAACCACCATGACAAATAATTATACTTCCCCTTTGGTGCTACCGACACGATTCCGAGTGATTATAGATCAATGCTCGTTTTTAAATTGCCACACATTTTAATACATTTTCTTAATTAAAAGTAGGGTGACATGTTACGCCTTTTTAAGGCCATCATCAGACCATTAAAATTATCAGTCCAATAGCACTGGCACGCTAACAACACTGTTGTCACCCTACTTTTAATTAAAAATATTAATACATTTTCTTGTTTTAGTGGCCGTTTGTACGACTATTGGGATTTCAAGAACCAGCATCAGTAGCGTTTTCCTTGTTGAATTTGTTCGTTCACTTGAAAATGATAAGGAGGTTTCATAAACAAGTTAGATCTGACAGTCCGTTGTATTGGTTGTGGTACCTATTTTGTGTGGTAAGTACAAAACTGTGACTTGTCATAATTGTATGAGAAAATTCCACGCGGCCGTTTATTTTTTAAACACCACCTCAATAATACAACCATTTATGTCAATCAGAAATCAATATAATATATTCATATTTTAACATTTTAATTTTTGAATTTTTGGCTTTCAACTTTGGCAGATTTGTTGTCCAAGCAGTCTTTTTGAGAGGTTTTAGCTTCAAGTATATCAAATGGCGGTAATCCAATTTAGCGACCCTAATGAATTGGATTAGTGCCATTTTGTATACGCTTGGACCGAAGCGGTCCTATTCATAAACTATTCGAGTAATAACCAAAAATTATATAAATTACGTCTAATACTTTATCTTCGTTTTAGATATGTTGTCACGCTTGGTTTTGGTCAGCAATATTTCACACACGAGATTTTCCTCTGACTGAACTTTTAGATTATGCGTGTGCCTTTTCTATTATTTTAGCAAACTGTTACGTGATGTTTGTTAGGTAAGTGTCAAAAACAGTAAGAAACAATGATATAATGCATTTAATCCAAATATATTTTTTAGGGTGTTCAGGTACATTTTACCTAGATTTATGTTTATAGTTATTACAGTATTCTTCTTAGCGTTTTTTATCAACCATACTGCGTATTTAAGTATGGGGAAGTTTGATTATGAATATAATATGCAGCTTAATATAATAGTAGGTAAGTGAAAGTAGACCACGTTAAAATACAATTTTAAATATCTTATTTTCCTGCTTGCCACACTGGCGTCACATTATAGCGCGAATATTTACTCTTGATAGTGATTGTGGCAGAGAGGGATTTCGGACAATTTTATATTTTAAGGTCAGCCCCACATCCAATGTTGCCAATTTATTTTTACTTCCTTTTATTTTAGATATCACTTGAAGCTACTATGATTTTTAAATAATCAGCGTTGTCAGCGTTTCTGTACAATTCAACAAACAATATTAGAATGCCTTTTCTTTACTTTAGAGAGAAATAAAAGTAACAATAATGACCAGTGCATTTCGATTGGTAGCTAAAAGGGGATACATTTTCAATACTGGGTTGTGTATCTATATTAACTCGACACTCATCTGTTTCATATCAATCCAAGTATCAATCGTATTGTCATAGACAGAATCAGTCTTATCGTGCGGGACCAAATGTCAGTAATCATATGAATCAAATAAAAAATCTCAAAGCCTTCCAAGATGTTGTGTAATTATTACAAATATGCTGGGAAAAGGGAAAAATAGTTTTAATATTTTATGTAGTATTGTGAATATAGTCACAGTATTATTTTTACAAAAAAAATGTGCATGGTCATCCAACGAGAACTGAGCGGGGCCATATTTGTGGCTTTCCTGGTATTTTTAAAAACTTTAGAAATAATATGGATTTTTCTCGTAGAATCGGAATGACCACTTTAATTCATACGAGACATTTGCAATTTAAATCAGTAAATAGAAAAAGACAGCCAATACCTCAAATGCTAAAACACAAAAGACCCTCTTCCGTCTTCGTTGGATGTCCCTCTAAATGTGGTGCTAGAACATTGTAAAAAGTAAATTATAGTAATTATTTCTGTAACTTAAGTAATACTATAGTAAATCTCTTTAATAATTAGTATCAATAATAAACAGTTGAATTTATTTCAACAATTAACTGAAAATACAGTGGTATTGTAAACTATTTCGAAAAAGGGAAAGTGGAAATTCGCCAGTTAAGGTGGTGGTTTTGCGCTTTGTTAGCAAGGTTCTTGAATATCGATTTTACTCCAGGACATAATGCCATAAGAATACCCAAGCACCGAGCACTCATATATGTTGATTGCTCTAAAAAGGTTTTTTGGTGTTCACTTAATTTTTCTAGTCCTCCTCTCGAATTCAGATGTGATTTCCTTTTTCTTCGCCTGATGATTAATTTTCCGTGATTGTTTCATTCCCACATATCTATAGGTATCGTCCTTCCGCATCGATTCAATTGTGTCTCCACTTGTGTAGTGAATACTCCCGCTTGCAGCTTTCTAGGCACTATGTTATTGGTGCGACACGTATCAATTTCAAACTCAATTTCTCTCTTCTTTGTGAGAAATCTTCAACAATCTGTAATATTTGATTGTACTGCTTCTTCGCGGGTGCCATTAGCTTTAGATCATCTATATAAGAAGTGATTCAGTTTAAGTGTCGTCTTATAATTTCCTTTGATATTAAATCCATATTTGGTGAACTGTGTTAGACAGGAGGCTCAGAGCAAGCCAAAGTAACAGCGAACTCAAAGGAATCGCCCTGAAAGATTTTTTTTATGTTGATAATGCCGATCTTCAGAGTGAATTCTGGATCGTTAATTTGTAAATCTGTGCGCCAGGTTTCCATGGCATGCCTAAGTAAACCAATTATGATTGCTTATTTTCTATATGTTTAGTGTGTTATTGTGCCACTAAGTCGAAAGCTTTTTTGTAATCGATATAGACCACAAATAAATTTCTATTCTTGTACCCTTGATTGCAAATAACGGCCTCGACTGCTGTTCCTTGCAGCTCATTAAATGCTTCGTGCACCCCTTTGCTGCACCGCTAGGATTCCTTTCCGTATACAGAGCGAATAAATGCGTGCATGAAGTTAAAACCTTACAGTGTGGGCAGGCATGTAATCGGTCGGTACTTGGATTCATCACCCTTATTATTGTCTTTAGGCAATAGGTCAAGAATTGATGGATTGGCCAAAATCTCATTAACGAGATGAGTTAGTTTTTCGGGGGTACTCGAAAGTTTTTTACCCAGTAATTTTGCGCGCCGTTTGGTCCAGGCGCTTTCCAGTTGTGTAAGTGTTTAATAACATCGGTGACCTTTGTCAGCCAGCCCGTGGAAATATTTGAAATACCGGAGTTGCGAGCTCTTTCCTCCAGGGTAGAGCTAAGTCCTCTGTAAAATACCTTCTCGGTTCTGCTGAAATACACGTTATCTTGTTTTCTGTCGTAACTCAGTCAGTTTATATCTTCGGTTCGTCGATTATTCCCCGCAGCTTCTTCGTCCATGGTGACCTCTTAAGACCCGATGTTCTTTTTTTCACATCTATGCTACCTCTTGATCTCAATCTAGCTCCAGATATTCTGGATAATGTTAATGCAGCAGAGTAGTATAAGATGTTTATAGCTTGAAGGTCCAGAGCCAGGCGTTTAGAAGGCTTTAGTATTGGTAGTATCAATTGGCTATATAGCGGATCGGTACGACCGAGTTGTTCCGTGGCGCAACATAACTTTGTATAAAATAAACGACACTAGCTCCTGCGGGCGCCTTAACCCTCTAGCTTTCGGTACCATGTAGACATATAATTTTTGAAATTCTAAGCTTAACCTAATCTAATCTAATACTTTAACGATAAAAAATATATAGCAAATAGCAATTATTATCGGAAGTAAAAGTCATTCTTCAATCCTACAGCCTCGCCGCAAAAACTATTGCTCTTATTTGTGCAACGTTGAGTAATGATAGCTGTAAGTCAGAGTGGATTAGGCCAGTAAATACCTTTGAGATCAATAAATCTAAATATCTCCCTATAGGCATTTGCTTTTATAGAGGGTTTTAGAAACGTCAGGGTCCTGTTGCACCTTTAGCTTAACCAGTTCAATAGTGTGCAGTTTTGTTATGGACTGGGAGATTCTTAAATTAGGACATGCTCTACGTTCTCGGTCACATCAAACTTGCTCTAATAATACACCAATGTTGCCCCTCAAAAGTATTTATATTTTAGTTATCTTCGCCTCAAAATTGAGTAGGTGATAAAACATTGCACAAGATGTAATGATGGAAAAATATCTAAAGAAAATTCGTCAAATTTCTCACTGTTAAGATTTTATAAGCCACGATTATTACATTGAAGAAATTATTGACTAATGCATTTTTTATGTAAAGTATTTGAATTCTATGTTGAAGATCCTCACAAGTTGATAAAAGTTGATCCGCATATTTCAAGCAGTCAGCATTGTTCCGACTTTAATATTTGCGATCAGACTCCTGACTAGATCATTATGGAAGAGTACTTGCTATCTAATACGTGAATAATTTGTAGTAATTGATATCTTCCTGCCGCTTTAGTTGGCGCCATGTGTGTCGAGCACGTCGCATATTACGCGGCCCTGGCATTATTTTAGATTAATTATAAAAAGGTGGTACCTATGAAAAATATTTAACTTACTCTTTTAGGTACAGTCACTGCCCTTTTCTGGTTTATTTGGTCTGTTGCAAACAGGTATAGACAGCCATACGTATGGAAATGTGCCATGTATGTAGCTTTAACAGGTCTAGTTCTTTTGCTAGAACTGGTTGACCGACCACCAATATTCTATGTGTTCGACTTCCACTCCGTATGGCATTTAGCAACAGCACCGCTGGTATTCTTAATATACAGGTAAATTTTATGTATTTACTAAATTAATATTTATGTAACTTGTTCTCTTCACCCATTTTTAATCATAACTTTCTATCTGAATGAAATCACACACTGAATCATAAACACTCACATTGCACATAAGTTATCTTATGATACTACTTAGTCACACGAAGAACTGGGTGCTGCAGTAGACCTGTGCTCTTTCAGGTTGCGTAGCTCGGATAGGTAGTTGAGGGAGATAAATAAAGACACTCAATAGGTTAAAGACAAGTGGGCTTCAGGTTGAGATAATAATGTGTTAGATATTACCAGAACATCGAGGGGCGGATGCCTCGGGAGCACCAGGGGTTATTCTTCTCGAAAATTAATAATACATGAGAGAAGGAGAGAACAATAATTTGTCTGGTTTGGAAGTCTCAACAAGTTGAATCATAACCGTTTTTACTTTACACTTTAAATAATATCAAGGTTCATGGTTAGGTTCAAACTTTCCGATGTGTGATATTTTATTTTTGAGAATGCTAGTTGGCAATATTTTTAATATTTAAAATAGGTAGCCAACCAGTTGGCATTTATGTTGGAGCTGTGATAACCAATAAGAGCGAAGATGCTAGATGCGATAAAATAGTTGCTCGGCTACTAAACGTGGTTCGACACGTCGCTCCAATATAAACAGTTGACTGTAAGGGTATTTAATTTTGCAAGGCAGGCAGAACAGGTTCGGCTTCAGAAAATGTTACAAGACCAAGAAGATAAAAGGCAAGCAGAACAGGACCGGCTTCAGAAAATTTTACAAGACCAAGAAGATAAAAGGCAAATAGAACAGGATCAGCGTCAGAAATGGATGCTGGATGTAATTGTACGCGAGCAAGGAAAATTACAGAAAATATTGGACAGACAAAATGAGACATTTGAAAAAGAAGTAAACAATATACAAAAATAAATTGCAACTGTACAAAAAGAAGTTGAAAATGTACAAAATCAATTTGGAAATGTACAAAAAGAAGTAAGAAACGTACAACAAGAAATGAGGAATCTACAAGCAGAATTTACCAGATTAAAAAAATCAAGGACTCACCGAGAGAGTATTCGCCACAGGACAGAAAATCAAACATCCATCGAATGACTGTCAAACATCCTGGACAAACAAAAGACGATTTGAAGCCGCTGCTGTTGCCAACGGTTGGAATATCGAAGAAATGACTACGTCACTAGTGGTAGCGCTTCGTGGATCTGCCCTGGAATTACTGCATATCATTCCCATCAGCCAACAAGGGAAATATGAAGTGATACTTGTAGCTGCCCTGGAAAGACGATTTGGAGACCAACATAGAAGACAACTGTATCAGGCGCAAGTAAAGTCTCGACATAAGAAACCTGGTGAAAACCTGCACGAATTTGAGGCGATCATTAGACGCCTCATTCAATTGGCGTATTAGCAACAAAAGAATTTGAAGAGGAACTTGCTGCCCAATATTTCGTGGATGGTATCAGAGATCCAGAAACTCAGAAGATGCTACGTATAGCTAAATTTGATAACAGCAGTGAAGTTCTGGGTAGAGCCTTAGAAATGGAGGCGGCCTGTAATATCTCTAAACCAATAGTCAGGGCTCCAGGAAGAAAAGCCGACAAACAGCTGCGAATTAACTGAGATGGGCGAAATTTTTAAGAAATTAACGGAAGTTCTTCAAGCCACGGGGAGATTTCGGGAGCCACTAGTTTAAATCAGTGCTATAGATGTGGCAGGACTGGACATTTCAAAGGAGACTGCCGAGTACAACTACGGTCTAGATCTCCATCCAGAGACGCTAGGGCCTCCAAGTCAAATCAGGAAAACTTCAATTAGTCAACATTGCGGGGCGGATGTTGGCTAAAGAAGATAAAGCCCCAGGATCGTCTCCATAAAAAGCCTAAGAAAAACCGCCGACAGTCTAACTATTAAAGGAAAGATCAACGGAAGAGCCGTGACAATTACTGTTAACACTGACGCGACGGTATCTTTGATAAGGCCAGACAGTTGAAGTACTTGGAGAAATGGATATTGAACTTCAACGTGGAAGAATTAAATTACACCACACAGTGTTAGTAGCCGACATAGAAGACGAATTTATTTTGGGGATGGACCTCATCGGTCAACATGGATTCTCTTTTGACAACAAACTCAACCTTCTGAAGTTTGGCGGAAGAGTGCCTTAGCAAACCACAAGATGACATACCGGCTAAAGTAGTAGCGGCATTTACTGTTAGACTAAGCGGAAATACTAAGCAGATATTTTTGGGAAATTGGAGAAAGTTGGCCCGTCACCACGATTTGCCTTTCACACACATTGTAAGCAAAGCACTGTCAAAACTTGTCAAATAACAAAAATATTTCATCTAATTCTATCAAAATCGATAAAGGAGATGTAATAGCCACTTGCGAGCCAGCGCAGTGGGAACCAGTTGCGAAACGCGGTCAGAAACAATACCCTCAACATCACCTTCGGAAGTCCTAGATCATTTCCACAAGTCGTGGCATCATCTGTCTTCCGAAGAACTGAAGAAAGCTACACAATGTATCAAAGAAAATATCACAGCCTTTGAAAGGAAAAATAGCAATACTGGAAGAACGAACATCATAACACATAAAATCGACACTGGAAGTGCTCACCCCATACGGCAGCATCCTCGGAGGTTACCAGTGACGAAGCAGCAAGTGGTTACCACATTAGGGGACAAAATGCTCGACGATGGAATTATTGAAGATTCATCAAGCCCATGGTCGTCTCCTGTTTTCTTAGTCATCAAGAAGGATGGGACTACCAGATTCTGCGTGGACGACGAAAGACCACCCGAATGTTTTTGTGCTGCCCTATAGAAATAGCCTTGTCGCGTCTACTTTATTTCGTATGAGTCACCGCCGGCCGAGAAGATTCGGGAGCTGTGGAATTTTCTCGATGCGTGCAGCCCTGGACGAGAATAATATAGAGAGGCCTCGCTTCATCCGGAGTATTCGCGATACATTTTAGACTGGCAGCATCCTCGGAGGTTACCAGTGACGATATAAATGGCGGGCAGAACGCGTGTTGTACTAGTTAATCATTGTGTTCTGAATTGTAAAGATATAATAGTTGTAAAGTTATAAGAGTAGTCTAGTGTGTTTAATTGTCTAGTGATAAAGAATAAAGAGAGTATTATTTTAAAAGAGTAAAAGTTGTGATTTTGTCAGAACCCAGTGAAACCACGGAAAAACGTAACAATATTTTAATGTTTATGATGGAACCTTTTTAATCTTAGATTATTTTCTAGCCTTCAGAAGCTTTTCTTTTTTTACACAATAATGATATTCCCTGCTTGTAATTTGTTGACTATTGGTCAGGGTTTTTATTTTTTTCTCGAATTGAAATTATATCCGATTTTGCTTTGACAAACTGCCATTAAATTGTTTAAGTATTCTTAATATTTTACAATTATCTAGATTTTTATAGATCTTTTTAATTTCTTTGTTGACACCCTTGGAATTTGTGCCATTGTCTGACAAAAACCTTCATTAAATATTTGACGAATATCTGTACGATCATTAATATTGAATCAGTATTTAGTGAACTAAAGACGTAAGTTTATAACTCTAATGGAAAGAGATGTAAATAAAACATCATAACTGTTTACTTTTCTTTCTTCTAAGGCAGTAAAAGATATGTTAAAACTGGCTAATCTGTTTTGTGGAAAAAAACCATTTTAGGTTCATAAGAATTCGGCCTGACTTCTTCGATACTTGCAATTTTAACTAACCTAAAAACCAATATGCAAACTGTCAAATCGGCCGAAATTTTTCACGAATTCGTAAAATCTTGAAATGACCTCAAGTTTCCCGCGCCGTAGATTTTAAATTTTACGAATTCGTAAAATCTTAAATTATGCACCTGTCAACTCTCCCGTCAATTATTCTGACCAATGGCGTTAAAATTCGTGATTCGTATTTCGTAATTCGTTGCTATATGAACTACCCTTTACTCTAAACTTGAATATAGGGATTATTTCGTAAATCAGCTTTGATTTTCTTAACCTTTCTTGAATTCCTTCTTAACCGTATTATTGTGGATGTCAAAAAAAAACACCCGTGTGTTAGTTTAGTTAAAAAATAAATTACCCCGTGTAAATTCCTAGATATTTAACAGAAGCTCCCGTATTATTAATTTAATACATCTCAAAATTGATATTTATTTCTGTCAAGTCAATTGCAATGGCCCAATTAATGGCCAATTTTTAAATATTTTAGAGGAAGTATTTCAAGGAGATTGAAGAAAATATTATAGTGTGAACGCTAGAAAAATATGTAGTAATTTACTGGGCCTTTCATTACAAGTTTTGTTTCTTTTTAGTCATGACAGTTAAGTGAAAGTCCTACAACTCTTGTTTAATGTAATTTCCTATCTCTTATAATAAACTCTGCACTAAGAGTTAATCAATCTAGTATCAAATATACAAGAGATATTTTTAGAATGGGTTATCTTATAAAATTTTGAATACACAATTTCAGTGGATTTTATAATGTATTTAAAACATATATATTGGCCTTGAATCTTTGTCATTTGATACTTGATTTTTTGAAGGAATATTTGAAATACACGAAAAAAATCGTGAAGTTGATTAATAATGCGCGCATTTTTTTCTAATTCAATGTAAACGTATCGAACAGTATATCACTGGATCGACGACAAAAAAACCCTGTCGAATGGTTCAAAAATACATATATTGGTTTGTCGAAAAATGCAGTTTTTGATAAGTTTATCTTTCTTCTAGTTTTGGAATTGACGATTGCCGATACCTACGAAAGACTGAAATAGAAATAAGAGAAGACGGACATAAAACCAAAAGTCGGTGAAAGAGGGTAAAAAGACTTGTGAGAAAAAGATATTTCTTTTTTAGAAAATATGTTACTGACCAATGCCGAAGAACATTTATTGGACAAGTCATTGCCTGTAGGAACCAAAAATGACTATACATGTGTTTGTATTATTTTACGTGACTGATTTGTTTTGAATGATTAGGTAAATCTATATAGGATAATAATAAGTTCGATTCTATACAGCTAATGCTTATCCTGTGATGGATTATTTTCCATGCTTTCTAATCAACATCGTTTCGATAACATTCCGGCACAATATCCGTCATACATATCTTAAATTAATTTTCCGAAGATACAATGTTATTAATGTTATTGGCTTTAAATATTTCTGGTAGATTAGATTGAAAGACATGCTACTTAGTTATCTAAACCAGTCTGAAAAGGGAGATTATCCCATCATCATCATCATCATCATTGTACCGTATTCTCGAGCCTAGCGTACTTCTCTGAAAAGAATTGGTAGTGGGGCCTGGGACAGCTTAGCAGTGCATATATCTGATGCTTGTATAGTAAAGCAGCAGGCACCGATGAATAAACTATATATTCTATTGGGAAAAATTCTAAGATCACAAACAGCTAATTGCAGCGACCATTAATTATGTTACATATATATCAAGCCGACGGACATTTTAAGGGATTAAATAAATAATGTTTTATACTGATGCTTTGCAAACTAACATAGAGCAATGAGATAAATATTTAAAATTTCGTTGTTCAACTATTTATTCTCTTTCATCTATTTCTGTGTGATAATTTTGAGTTCTATTTATTTTATACTGATACGAAACCATATTGATATAAAATAAAAGCTGACAAAGTAACTTGTATTAAAACTTGTTGAAGGCTATACTAGAAGCTTCTCTGAGTATTGTTTTTAGCATTCCTTTTTAGGCAACTTCCAACTTTTTCAAATGTTTTCTTATATATGTTGCACTAGTGCATAACATATTATCTTAAAGTTTTTTTTATTTACTAGCATTCTTAGCGATTAGTAACATTTCTAATTTGTTCATCCCAAGAAAATTATCAGTTGTTCATTTTTCGAGTAAATTTTTTGCACATAGTGCATACTTTCTTCCAGTACCTATAGGTACTATAACAGAAACGCAAGTTTACTTAGCTTTTCGGCCAATCGAACGCTCTCGTTGAGAAACTGCAGCAATTTCCAGAGTTGTTTACTCTTAATATGGAGTATGCAGTTTTATTCTCTTTGCTCCGATGTTTTTTTCTAAATCATAAAACGGTTTGTGTAACCATTTTTCTTGAGATGTTTCAAACGTAGGAAAACTTAGAATAATAGGTTCAATGATGTTGATGTACACGTCTTCTGCTGGATTTGTAGAAGTTATGGTATGTGTTCAAGTTGATTGATGTTTTAGACCTAAATTGCTCAGTAACTAAACTTCCAATGACAAAACTTTAAAAAGCTTTTCTGTCCATGTTTTTCTTCTTTCGAATTATTTTAATATCATGGTGATATTTTCATATTTTTTGCGCTGCCTGTACATTATACCTCAAATTTATCACTTCTATTATCCAACTTTTGTTAAGGATACATTTTCTGAGAAGTTGATATTAACAAAATGTCCTATATCAGGTGCACTTTATTGCGGACATTGTATAAATACGCACATTAAGCAAAAAAAAACTGCAAATTCGCGCAGAGCCACACAGATAAAATAACAGAAAGCTATTCATAAAAAAATCATCGAACCGTCTTAACTAAGGCTGCCCCAAGCACAAAACAGCATTTCGTTTTTTTATTTTTAACTTAATCTTGTTATTTTGAATTTTCCCATTTATATTGACAAACAGTTTACAAGTTCATTACCTCAAAGATCAATGGTTGGCGTAAAAATATAGGACTTCCTATATTTACTTTTTACATTTATGCAGCCTATCCTGCTATTTGTGAAGTATTATCAGGAATCAACCAAGACGTCCTTATGCGTAGCGCCACTCAAGAGCCTACACAGTGCACATGCCACTTTCTACTAAAATTATCAAGCTACTCTAGCCTAGGAACTGCATGCATTTTTAAATTTGTTTATAGTTTATTATTTATTTCACTATCGTTTAATGTGCCATATTTACATAATTTTTAATTTATCGAACTATGTATTAAACTATAAATGAATTACTGTAATGCAATAAACGATGAATATGATAATATAATTTTACTTTTTGATGGAGTCGGACTTATTACGAATAAATATCTCTTATAGATTTTCCATTTCACCCTCGAAATATGTTACCATAGTTACGAAGCCAAATATCTAGTGTATGTATTTATTTATGAAATTACAATAAACGTATCGTCTATAATTCAGTGTTCTTTATGAAAATGGTTAAGTTGTCTAGGGGATCTAAAACGGGAATCTCTATTAGGCGGACACTATCTTTAAATTGACGAATTTTCTGAAACCAAACTTCTGCCTATTATTTTACATGCAAAATAAACTCCCATTTATTGCGCTCTTTCTGTCCTTCTAATGGGCGCAAACTTTCACTCCAGCTTAGAAGGAACTGGGAGTGAATAACCCCAAATCGAAAGAAAAAAAATAATTTTGAGAATTCAAAAATTAGATATTGAATGAATTTACGTATGTGTCAATGCGTAGGCTAAAACGAGATGTCGCCGAGCGTATAAATTAGGCCCTAGCTCAAATGTCAGGGAGTAGGGATGGGTTGATTTTTTTAAGGCGCCACTGGCTTGTAGACGGCACAAGCGAGCAATACCCCAAAGTTGAAATATGGAACTCATTTTAGCTTAAGCTTCGCGACAAAATAAATGAATATCAAAAATTCGTTATTTATTTCTATCAAGAAAATCGATCAATAAGACAACAAAAATAAGTTAGAAAATTAGATCAGGTATATATAAGCCGGTAATTTATCAGTGTTAATAATGGAAAAATAATTACCCAAAAATTAATCGAAAATCAAAGTCGGCATAAAGCAAGTACCCAAATTAACCGAAAAACTAAAGTCGGTGAGAAACAAATAAGTATTCAAAAATGAATCAAAAAAACTAAAGTAAATAATAAACAAATACTCGAATATTAAACAAAAGTAAATCAAGAACGTTTTAATTATTGAGCGCAAATAATAAAAAAAAAACAGATACTTACTGAAGCCGCCCTTTTCATTGGAGTTGCAATCAAGATTTAATAAAATAAAACAGGTAAAGAAACGAACAAAGGATCGGTTTTATTCCTACTAATGAGATATCACAGCTGGTCAAGAAAAAGAAAGATTAAAGATAAGAAAATTTCAATAGATCAATTCTTATGGTTACACTGTATTTTAATCGAGAAAAGGTAGGCTTTACTCGGTTACTTGAAGAGATAAATTACACGTTTAGCTTAACAAACGCCGAAATATTCAATCGTAATTTACGGCGAACGCTTTATGCAATAATAATAAAAGAAAATAGCGTCAATATGGTAGGAAAATTCAAGTAACTCGAATATTCACTTAATCAAAGACTAATTCACGGGCATCGAATCATGATCCGTTACAATGCCGTATAACTAACTATGGTTATTCGGTTCAGCTAAGCTAAGTTGAAAAATGCCGCAAAAACAATATATGAAATAAAAACTAGTTAGACCTGGCGTTATTATACCCACCAATCAATTACAGACCTTATCGTATGTCAATTTACGCGTAAGCAATCCACTACCCGGTCAAGTTACCGGTAGGACAAAGATATTAAACAATCTGTTCGAGTGAGGAAAATATCAAAGGTCGCAATAAAAAAAACAATTAAAAATAACGCAAAGTCTACTAGGCCGTATCAACACTAGTAGTTATCTGATCTACGGTTATCTAACGTAAGTCAGAAATTCTGAAAATTGAGAATAATAATAAAACTAGTTCGACTTACAACGTTATTGCATCAGTCAATTAAAAGTAAAAAAAAAATCATCCAAAATCTGATTTGTTCTAGATCAAAGGGATCTATCTGAATTTTAGAATTTGATTAAATAAAATCAAGCATCTTAGGCTAAACAAGATTGCCCAAAAAAATTCAAAGTTCATTTTAAAGAAAAATATGAATGACTAAATGTTACCTCAATTAAGGAGAAAAAGTTAAAAGTTATTCTTTGTTCGAAAACAAACCCAAAAAAAATAGTAAGTAAGTTAATTACACGCACTTGCCGCAAAAAAATATATGGATGAAAAAAATAAAATAGAAATTGCTCACTTGGCCGATGAGTAGCTCCTCAGGCAGCTTCCAGAAAAGAACTGTTCACGATAGAAAGAAGACTTCCTTGACAGGCGAATGACTGCAAGACTATACAGGTAGTATCGCTAGACAGGCGTAACCAAGAAGCCAAGGAACACTGTCGCTGTCTTGATCTTAAGTTTATTGACTGTTTTTTATGGCAGTGGCACCCACACTAAAGGCATAGCCTAAAGAAAACTATAGCTGCGACACTTAAGCGCGGCACCTTTGACAAGCGAGGACCAACTTTATCACTATGTAGTGGGGAGGAAATAAATAAATCTAACTTGACGTCAACCCCCCGGCAATCATTAGTTAAGTGAGCCGTACTAAAATTTTTTGGGACGTTATATAATAAAATTGTTACTCTCCCCTATTATTTTATTTAAACTTTCATCACAAAATATATGATTTATAAAATACTGTTTATTTCGAGTAGAGAATAACCATTTTTTTGATCCAAAAAGCTGCATAAAGAGAGCCGGACATTTATTTAAACATTACACCTGAAAGAAATAGTTAAAAATGTCTTTTGAAGGGAAATTAAGAATGGCGAATGTAGATTACATGTAGTAAGTACAGCATTCTTGAATGCTGAATATAACTATAATAGAATATAAGCTCCAAGTTATTCTTTAAATATCAACAAGATCTATACACACAAAAGTTTTTTTATATGAGATTTTATTTTGCACAAGTAGTTACGGTTTTAGACGAACTTGTGAAGATCTGCAATAATAATTTTGAAAATTTTGATTTATCTAGTTGATCTCTTCTAAGCTTAAAAAAGATCTTATATAAGTACATAATTTTGTTTTATATAGATGTACGATTTTGCATATTTTTTCGTAACAGCTTTTTCATTTTATTCGCTATATAAAAATATTGTCAAGATGGTGAAATGAAAGTAAATTTTTGATCTGGCTATAGTTCACGAACTAGTTTATGCATGAAGTGCACAATTACGCTAAATCGGAGCAACCTGTACCGTGCGTTCAATTTATCTTGATAACATTTTGAGTCCAAAAATGTAGTAATATACAGGGTGTTCTATTTAAAAAATATATAAAGTAGACTTTTATGTCAGAAAATTATTGGTGTTTGTTTTATATGTAATCTAGAAAAAACTTGGCTACCAACCCTACATTTTGCTTTTTTGTTTACCTTGGTATTTTTAAAACCAAAAAAGGTACAGCGAATCAAAATGATATCAAGGTGCTGATCAAATCTGAAATAATGGATATATGTGGATAACGATCGACTTTTACGAAAAACAACCAGCAAAAACAATGTTTTTGAGACTTACGCCTTTATGGTAGAATACGAACTGTATATTGTCAAACGAAATGTTTTGCACTTTCTTATCTTCCACATAACCACAACCTGGAAAATACTCCCCACCAAACCGAAAATTTCGTATATCTAGATAATTACTAAATAACTAAGATAAGAAGATGCAAATCGTTCAAATTCTTTAAATGAAAAGGAGGCTATTCGACATGCTACATGAAATTTGTCTAGAATTTTTAGAAGAATTCGAAAATCGGAAAATATGTCCCGCTCTTTTGAGACCTTATATATTGAAATATAATTCAATTATATTGTCAAACTAAAATCAACATGGCTAAATGATGAAATGGTTGTAAGACTAATAAAAAATTAAAAACATGTTATTTCTATAAAATGTGTATACATATGAAGGGTACAGGGGAAAAATGATCTAAGCGCCATTTTCATAGGAAACTTTTTTATTATTGACTTCACAGAAATTTTTATTCTTAATTAAGTTGGTGTTTGAAACAAAACTAATTTTGACAATGCTAAATTAAAGACAAGTTATACAGGATACTCAATAAATACAAAAAAGATGGTTAAAAAATCAAAAACTTTGGAATATCGGAAAACCTTCTACAGAAAAATAAAGCTCGTATTAAGATAAAAATAAAAGTCAAATATCATTTTTTCCAAAAGTGCACCGCACCGTTGCGCAGAAAATCCATTTCAATTACTGGAAAAACCCGCTTTTTCTTAATTTTGTCCTTATTTCTTTCAGCAACGATGCACTTTTGGAAAAAATGGTATTTGACTTTTATTTTTACCTTAATAGGAGCTTTATTTTTCCTGTAGAAGCTTTTCCGATATTCCTAAGTTTTTGTTTTTTTAACCACCATTTTTGTATTTAAGTACCCTGTAATACTTAGTCTTAATTTAACATTATCAAGATTAGTTTTTTCCAAGCACCAACTTTTATCAAGAATAAAATTTTCTGTGAAATCAATAATAAAAGTTTCCTATGGAAATGGCGCTTAGATCGTTTTTCCCCTGTATCCTTCGTATATATTTTATAAATGTTTCCATATTATTAATTTTCGATTATTTTTGGGCACTTTAAATTTTGTAACCAATTATAATACGTTTTACTCCGTTTTGGTGCTTTTAGTTAGTTTGGGTTAGTTCAATCAGCTTTCGTTTAGTTTTAATTATTTTAGTCATTTAAACCCTGTTCCGATACATTATAACCAATTTTAATATTTTTGGTTAGTTTTGGTTAGTCGCCAAAACTGGGTCGTCCAATCAACTATCGATTACTTTCGGTTCCTATACGTTATTACCAATTTTAGTGTTTAGGATAGTCGCCAAAATTGAATTGATCTGGGTTAGTTTTAACTTACTTAATATTATTTTTAAGCTATTCCGATACGTTTTAGCCCGTTTTGGTACGTTAAGTTACTTTTGGTTTGTTTTGGTTAGTCCTTCAATCAAATTTTGGTTACTTTCAATTTATTTTAGTTATTGAATTAATTCAAGTTAGTCGTCAAAATTCGCTTAATTTTGGTTAGTTTCAACTTATTTTAATATTTTTAATCTGTTACGATACGTTTTAGCCCTTTTTGATGCTATTGGTTAGTTTTAGTTAGTCGTTCAATCGACTTTCGGTTAGTTTCAGTTAGTTTGGGTTAGTTTAATTTAATTTAGTAATTTGAGTCGGTTCGGATACGGTTACTTGCCAATATTCGGTTAATTTGGGTTAGTTTTAATTTATTTTAACATTTTTAATCTGTTCCGATACGTTTTAGTCCGTTTTTGTGCTATTAGTTACTTTTGGTTTGTCATTCAATCAACTTTCGGTTACTTTCAGTTAGTTCCAATTTATTTTAGCCATTTGAATCGGTTCCTATACGTTATAAGCATAAGCAAATTTAATATTTTTGGTTAGTCGCTTAAATTCCTTTCGTTTTGGTTAGTTTTTGCTTACTTTAATTTTTGTAACCTATTACGATAGGTACGTTTTAGCCTGTTGTGGAGCTTATGGTTACTTTTGGCTAGCTTTGGTAAGTCGTTCAATTAAATTTCGGTTGGTTTTAGTTAGTTCCAATTTATTTTAGTCATTTGAACCGATTCCGATACCTTATGATCAAATTTAAGTTTAAATAAACAAACTAACTAACTGCTTAATTCTGCCGTTCTTTTCCCATTTTAACACATACACATTAACTTATTTATATAACATACAAACAAAACAATATATACACATAACGATAGTCTATTTACCCAAACAACGAATCTTTTTCTATTTTAATTCCTATGAAAATTTATTGCACTCCGGCCCAGGTAAGCGCGTATGATTGGCATCGAGTTCCAACTGCGTGGTGTCCTCCCTTCACTGAGCTTCACGGAGAAAATTTGATTCCGTACCCCACTAAACGAGCCGAGTGTCGCGGCTATAGTTTTCTTTAGGCTATGCTAAAGGGATCTCCTATGGCAGTCGACGAACCGGTGTGTGTGCTGAAATGTTGATTCACACGGTTCTTAAATAGTTGTATATAGGTTGTAATTAGGAGGAAACAGATGTCCTGGGAGTGAGTTCCATAATTATGCAGTGCGTCGGACAAAGGGGTCCTTGTAAAGCGACTTTCTAGGTTTTTCTAGTTGTACGACGAACGGGTGCGCTGTCGTGACTGTCTGTCAGGCGCTGCTGGGGGCTGGATGATGCTGGCCTAATCCTGGGAACATCTACCGTGAAAATATCTATAAAACAGGGAAATCTCGGCCACATGTCTGCGGTGTTCCAGACTATCCAGATCCCGGATCAACTCCGGGTTGCATTTTTCCGTTTCCTATGTGGTGACCGCTACATGGAGCGCTAATCATATAGGATTTGTTAAGCTATATCCGGCATCGCGTTTCCTATTTGGCTAGCGCACATATTATGCAAATTAAATATCTGAGATCATTGTGCAAACCATGCGGTTACAACTCATACACAGGTATTATTATGAAAACTGCGTGACTTTTGACACTGGGTTGGTTTGTACTAATTAATAAAACGCCTTGCAGAGTTAATAACTTTTATTAAATTAATAAGATAATGACCTTTACATTTTATAATAGGTTAATGATTATTTTAATGACTTTTTGCATTCGGTTGAGTTGCCAAAATACTCGAAATGAGAGATCTTTTTCTCTTTGTTACTTTTTTACGTAATTTTTCAGCATTAGATGGTCTGCCTGCTCTAGAGCCTGCATGTAGCCCTCTCTCTGCACGACGTGCAATTGAAGTTGATTGTACATTGATTCGGCGTCCTTGTTTTTTGTTTGCCACAGCGGAACAAATATCATAAAATCACATTCACGCTTCGCGCAATCCTTTCTTCACGCAAGTGCGTAGTGGCTTAAACGAGATGAAACTAACCGAAACTATCCAAAGCTAACCCAAACTAACCAAAACTAACCAAAATTAACCAAGCTAACCCAAACTAACCAAAATTAACCAAAGCTAACTCGAACTAACTAAAGCTAACCGAAATTATTTCGCCTAGGCTTGCGTGAAGAAAGGCTTGCGCTTCGCGCAATCCTTTCTTCATGCAAGTGCGTAGTAGCTTAAACGAGACGAAACTAACCAAAGCTAACCTTAACTATCCTAAACTAAGTAAAGCTAACCCAAACTAACTAAAGCTAACCCAAACTAACCAAAGCAAACCCAAGCTATCCGAAATTGTTTCGCCTAGGCTTGCATGAAGAGAGGCTTGCGCTTCGGGCATTCCTTTCTTCACGCAATTGTGTAGTGGCTTAAACGAGACGAAACTAGCCGTAACTAACCAAAGCTAACCCAAAATAATTAAAGCTAACTCGAACTAACCAAAACCAACCCATATTAAACACATTTTTTTTCGCCTTGCGTGAAGAGCCTTTCTAACCAAAGCTAACCCAAACTAATTCAAAAAATGAAAATTACTTATTTCCGAAAGAAGTTTTTTGTGGTATTATGTTTAAAAAAATATTTAGAATGTAAAACAGAAACATATTTTCATGTAACTGATTACAGTTATTCTAGATTCGAAAAAATTAAAATGATGCATTTCCGCAAAAAAAAACATATTATTTTGTATTTGGGGAGGTTGCTCTGTACTAAATAAACAAATATTTCTTTCATAACTGATTTCAACTAAGCGAAAGTTGATCCAAAAATTGAAATTATTGAAAACACATACCTCCAAGTTTCGTACAAATGATAAATGGAACGATTAATAGGATTAATGTGACCATTAGCCAGTACTTCACATACATAAAGGTGTAGTTGCCACCAGCGAAGATCTGTGAAATGATTTTGCTTCGGTAGCCGACACGTCTTCAAAATACTTGTAAAACTTTTCTTTCGTTGACGCATTCATGCGCAAAAAGCTGTGCGCTTCCGCAACATGAATTCGGTGAGTGTGTTAGTATTAAATCTGTTTCAATAAAATACAAATAATGACAATGAAAATACATTTTTTTATAACAATTGGTACCTACCTCAATTACTCAAGTTTTCTTTCAAAAGAGGGTCTCTGTATTTAGTAAATCTATTTGTTTTTTAACTTTGTATATAATCTTTGCAGAACAATCTTTGTTTCGCTGACATGTGCTTTCGTTTTTGCGGTTTTTATTTCTTTTGCTGTTTGTCATCACTTTTCTATAATGAAGCCTCTGCAAATTTGCATAATTTTGTAAGACAATCCATTGCGTTTTTGTAGCAGCAGAAAACTCGTTTATCCACTGCATACGCTGTTCATCGTAGTCTGGAGAATTTACTTTGGTATGCAAAACTATTTCGTATTCATTCTCCTTCTTACTCGCACAACTTATAAATTTACACGTATTAAACTTTTTAATTATCTCTTCCATTACGCGAAAGTCAACAGAAATAATAATACGAGAAATATTACGAAATTTTTGCACCAATAATTATTAACGTCAAAATTGATGGATATGTCAACGGATAGTGT
The DNA here is from genome assembly GCA_016904865.1 of Pissodes strobi. Taxonomy (NCBI): domain Eukaryota; kingdom Metazoa; phylum Arthropoda; class Insecta; order Coleoptera; family Curculionidae; genus Pissodes; species Pissodes strobi. The sequence continues at coordinate 96,825 of MU183720.1, forward strand.
CAGTGTGCGCTGGCCTAATAGGGAACGCGACGTCAGATATAGCTTAACAAATCCTATATGATTAGCGCTCCATGTAGCGGTAACCACATAGGAAACGGAAAAATGCCTTCGGGTTACATACGAGTTGCACAGCTCTCTTCTGAATGGAGTCCAGCAGCTTTAGGGTGTTCTTAGGAGCGGCACCCCAGATATGTGAGCAATACTCGAAGCACGGTCTTATTTGCGCTTTGTAGAGAAGAGTAGCTGCTAAGGTGTATATAGGTTTTTGTTGCGAAATAGCGCACCAAGCTTTCTGCGAGGCTGATATTTTGCGATGATAGCAACGTGGTCATGCCAGGACATATTGCTGTTGACCGAGACACCCAGTAGCCCAATTGACGAGGATGAAGGGATGTTCGATGCCATAATGATGCCAGGGCACGCCGTATCGGCTTTCTTGGACCTTGGTAAGCGTGGCTGGGGGAGTTTTTGCAGCATTCAATTGGACCAAATTCCTATTGCCCCAAGTTCGAACTTTATCCAGATCTTGATTAATAGTCGTAATCTGCTCCTGTCTGCAATGATAAGTCTCAGTCGCCGGTAAAGGATTTATTTTTTATCTAAATTGGGAGACAAGGGTACTGTCATCTACTGTCATCTACAAAACTGTAAACAGGTTTGGTTTCGGTTAGCAGGTTATTATTATAGATGAGGAACGGAGTTGGTGAAACTGTTGCATTGAGGCACTCCCGCATTTATGGTGAATGTGTCTGAGGTGTGTCCATGCAACGTGCAAAAATCGATTCTTGAGGAAACTGGCAAGCCAGCTACAGAGAGATGCTGGCATTCCGAAGGACGGTAGTTTGTTGAGCAATCCGTCATGCCCAGTGGCGGATCTAAGGTGACGCATACGACGCACTCTGCTTCAGGTCCCCACAGCTCAGGGGCCCCAACGAGAAGCTAAACATCATAAAACAAATAAAACTTAACCGATATATTCCAGATAAAACAAAATAGCGTGTAACACAATACACGTGTTAGAAATACTTCTCTACTAAAATTAGCTTAATAACATTAACCTATGGATCCAAATACACTGCGAATATATAAGAGAAAATCTGTTATAGTGTAAAACGGGTAGGCGTCCTCTCCTCTAGAAGTCCGATTCAATCGCAACGAATGCGTGAATTGCGTTAGATTTGACGGTTGGACCACTCCTAGTACTATCGCTGTCTCTCTCGCTTCCTATTCGGTAAAGTCGAGTCCAAAGAGAGACAGAAAGATAAAAAGCGTACTTGGATAGAAGAATACCGAAATCCAATATCCAATATTATTAGTTGTTCAGAAATGATGGGCATGTACAGTAAAAATATGATTGGAGTTTTGAAGAAGTCAATTGAGAATGACCTTATTGCTTCACTATCTTTTGACGAGGCAATAAGGCAACCTAATAGATTAAAACTATTTTTGATTTATTGTTTATTTTAGTGAAAACTGTTTTTTTTTTTGTTTTATGATTTTTTATATTTTATTTTTGTTACCTTGAACGTGTAATATCTTATTTTTTAATAACATATAAGACATATAGTATGGTTAAGATAAGTTAAGATTTTTCAAGTTTGCATATTTTTACGTTTGGCATTAATTCTTTTTATTTTTAAATGTTATAATGTTGTTTTTTTTTTAATTTGTTATTTCTTTCAACAAAAACTGTGACTCTTTTGGGATTTGAATCTGTAATTTTTTGTTTTATGATTTTGGCATTTTATTATATTACCTAGACCACGTAATAACTTATTTTTAGTTTTATGAGTAAAGAAGTTTGTTTGCATATTTTTACGTTTGGCGTTACTTTTCTATTCTTACACATTATGCTATATTAAACTTTTTTTGATTTGTTCCTCGGTTCCGTTTTCGTTATTTTTATTTTTAGTAGCTGTGAAAAATATAAATAACTTTCACACAACTCATCCCACACCACAATAAATAGAACTACACGAAAAATGAGGAAGGGCCCAGTGGCATAGCTACCGGGTGGGCCTGGAGGAGCAAGGCCACACAACTGCGAGCCGCTCCGGATCTATAAATATGCTCATGCTTAACAATGCGCATGAGCTTAATTTTAAATTAATTAAACTATAATTCAATCAAAGGCTATAATTAATAACAGGCGGCCAAGTGCCGAATAATGCTGTTAATTCGGTTGGTCATGTTTGCTGCTAATTATTAAAAATGTAGTAGGTAACTAATATTTTATATATTTTCATTTAAAAATGAAATAACTATATATTTATTACAATTACATAATTAAAAATTTTAATTGAATCCTTTATATCTATGGGAAAACTGATATGATCTAATGAAATAACATTCATCGTCATGTTTATATTTTTTATTTGTTTTTCCTATTCTTCTTATTCTCAAATATAAATATATTGGTCACAAGGGACCAACGATCTTTTTGTTTTTTAACGATTTTAACGACTTTTGGGCGAAAATTGGGCGTGACACCCCCAAAATTCTTGGCCTTCGGCGGGTTAGCCTCCGTCGCCCTGTGTCCACCCCTTGCGAAAAAACAATGGAGGGGCCCCGAAAAAAAAAATGCGTCGGGCCCCGAAGGTTCTAGATCCGCCACTGGCATACCAAACGCTGTCGAATTCCTTCGAAATATCTAACGCAATCGCCCGAGATTCTCTGTAGTTCTCAATTGCCCTACTCTATATATGAGTGACATAGGTCACTGTATCTCCTGTCGATCTCTGTTTGCGGAAGCCGTATTGGTTATCGCTAATTATTCTGTTGGTCTTGAGGTACTTGAGTAGTTGCTGATTGACTACACGTTCCATGACTATAGATATTATTGGAAGCGAGGCAATTGGATGGCGTGGTTTTCTTTCCTTTTTTTGTGGTACGGGTTGCACTCGAGCGACTTTTCAAGAAGATGAGTAAATCCCCTTTCGGTAAGGCAGAAAAAAAAGTCTGGAAAAAATGGGTGTTATAGTCAAAAGCGTTCTTATCGTGCGGGTCCAAAGGTCACATTTTTCATTAAATGTCTTTCCTTTGACAGATTTTACACGCAAAATCTGCCACGAATTAAGTTTTTACTGAAAATGGTGACCTTTGGATCCGCACGATAAGATCGCTTTTGACTGTAGTTCGTTAGCGCAGTTCTTTAGCACGATGCCAGATAATTTATCTGGTCCTGATGTCTTTTGCGTATCTAGTTCTTTGAGGATTTTACGAATATCACGATGGTGAAACTTCTGCCATGGTAGTGTTGATGTTGGGTATGGTGGGAAGATCTTTGCCTTGGGGGACGTTTAAGGGAGAGTGCCATGAAATCATTTATACAGTGGTACACAGCTGTCTGAGAAGTCAGCTCTACAACTCTACACATCGTTCTTATAATGCGCTTCTGCAATACGAAAATAGGAGACATCACCTGGTTTTGGGCTCCCAAAATAAAACACCATATAGCAGGCGTAGAATGATAGCAGGGAATCATGGTTAACAATAGCCCTTAAATTATAAATACCATAGTTTGCCGATGAAAGTTTCTTACATATCTTGCCTCACAATGCGCAAGCCAATTTAGGTCATTATCTAGTCCAACCCCAAGATATTTTAGGGTTCCGGTCTGTTATAAGTTGATTTAGCATGAATTACATACTGTCCGTTGACTATTTTATTTTTGTTTCTAAATTTTTAAATATTATTGTTTCTAAATTCGATAAAATTTGTTTTATCTGTATTTAATAAGAGCATGCTCATTTTACACCAGTCAGATTGGCTATGTGATAAGCTAGATTTGACTCCCCCATAAGATATTAGAACAGAGGTATCATCGGCAAACTGTACAACTGACACGTTCTCACCATCCACGCAAACATTTAGGTCGTTACAAAATATAAGAAACAGAAGAGGCGAAAGCAGAGACCCTTGAGGTACTCCTGTGGATGTAGAGACAAAAGAGGATTGATAGGAATGATTAGCCAAACCGCCTTTCCATCCCTTACTACTCTTTGTATGCAATGTTGTAAAAACAATTTGATTTAGTTCAGATTAACAACACCCTGACAGCTACCCTTTCAAGCTTTTCAAATAAGATGTTATGATGCATAAATCAAAAGCTTTGCTTAAATCGAAGTGAGAAGTAAATGCTAATTGTTGTATTACTGACATCAAGAGAATTCATTATGGCCAATTTATGTTCAAAAAGAGCTGTCTGAATGGATCGATTTAAAAAAAAATCATGTTGCGTAGTACTGAAAAATGAAAAGGTGTAATAAGTTTAGCAGTCCATTGTAGTATGCCCTTTCAAAGACTTTTGAAAAAGCAGATGGGATGGCAATTGGTCTATAATTTTCCAAATGGCTCTTATCGCTTATGTAAAGGTATGACTCGACTCTTTTTCAAATATGTGATCACATTGCCAGAGTATTCAAAAAATAATGTTTGCGCAGAAAGTTTAAAATGTCATTCTGTAGAAGGATTTCAATTTTCTAGGTCTAGATTAATTTATCTCGCACCACATTGAGAATGACGTATTTTTCTTTATTAAGGACACCCAATGACGACGTTTTTGTTAATTTGTACGTGTTTTCGTCTCCGTAGCATATAAGTATGCGCAAATAGCACGTTGTTTATCGATGACATATCTACTAAATTATTATTTTCATGTGAATATGCGAAATATACGCGAGAGAGGAAAAAGTCTGAAAAAATGCAGTGGCGGCTCGCTTAATACACCAAGTGAATCAATGATTTACCTTAGATTTTTTCAACTTGTACTATTTTTCAATTACAATCACTAAAACATAGTATATTAACTTAAATCATAAACAAATCAACGTAAAACATATGAGCGTATCTAGTTTATTGTTTGTTGCCTATTGCTTTGATGTGAAATCTGCCATAACTATCACAGCGACGAAAATTCAAGGCAACTTTTAAGCATCGCTTAGTGCATATTTTAAACTTCTATTATGACAATCTGTCTGAATAGTGGATTGGAATGGATTTTACCAATTTTCTATGGGCTTTTATGCCGAAAGGTTACATATCGTCAAATCATTACGTTGCCAAATTGTAATTTTAGTCGAAAATCTACTATACAAAATGGCTCGTTTTTAGTTTCAGCTATTCTCGTCATCTTAACAAGCAAGAATTTCTTTGTTTAGATATACAACTGTTACCTTCAAGACAAAAAAGTTTTAGTTTTAAATAACACTATCTATTTAGTACTTTACATGTATAAGCAAATGACTTAATATTTTTATGTTTTAATTAGAACGTGTATTACCATTTTAAATAGACTATTAAAGTTGTACAGCATCACAATCACTAGGGGAAACACATAAATTCATACCTTTGACGAATAAATAATTCAAAACATCTTTTCTCTTTTCACAGCTGAAATATTATGTCTCACAGCTGAAAAAAATACATTACTTTAATTTTAAAGAACATCAAGTGGAAATCTTAGTTCTTATATCAAAATTACTTACATTTCCAAATCCTAACAGCCGCTCTTTTTGCAGTACTTTGACAAAAGTTTAATATGGAGGTGGCTCTGGATCTCTCGATCCGATCTTTATCTTTGCGCCGACATTCCTCTGCTTTATGTTTTATGGTTATCCAGGACTTCTTCAACCAAATTAATACTCTACTGCTATAGATACGTCTAGGTTTTTTTCCTGGTTCAGTATCTGTGTCAGTATCGGCCTGAATAGTGTCTGTTTTTATTTGAATTTTGGGCAATTCCAGTATTTCCATCTCTTCATCCTCCTCTTCTTGGTCTCTTTCTTTTGTTCCTGCGGTGATTAATTCACCGTCTAATAAGTTTTCGTGGCCATCTCGTTTTCTAATATTAGCCTCTCTCTTATGCCTGTTAAACCTTTTATCGTTCTTGTAAATAGTAGAAACGGAATCAGTTTTATGGAAACTAATATCTCCTCTCCCTTCAGGCCCTATATTTTCTCTTTTTGATATAACGTTTGGCTTTTCGGGTCCGGCTTTTTTAGACAGGTTTAACTGTTCTTTTCTTTGTCTAAAATTGTCACAAAATATGTAAACTTAAACTAATTCCAATAATATTGGCGAAAAAGAACTTTACCATAATATGTACTTAAGATGCCATTTTCAGGCATAAAAGATTTTAATCTCCGAGATTTTAGTTTATTGTCAAAAACCTAACAAAACCATGGTATCAAATAAAGGAGATAAATACAAATTATATTTTTGTCATACGCTCCCAAAAATAGCTATTTTACGGACTCATTTAAGTCCGTAAAATGCTTCTTTTTCGGCCTAGTCCCTAAAAGTCGTCATGGCAACCTTTACGGACTATTCCAAAATTCCTGAATATGTCTAAATGTCAAATTTCGAATGACATGACAAAATTGTCAAATAGTTGCTACGATATCAATTTCTAAGCTAACTTTTTCGGACATTAGGAAATTATGATAAATTTGCAAATTTAAGCATTCTGAAGAAGTGTAAAAAGCGTATAACAAAATTTTGGGAGCGTATGACAAAAAATAGTGTTTGTCACACGTACCTAAATGAAGTTTTTGAAGATTCATCTGCTATGATTCGTCCTGAACTCCATTTTAGGTACTTGTAACAAAAATAACTATTGTGTATCATATAAAATTCCGAACGTCGGTCGCAGCTTTTTCTGAATATATATTAAATCTTTCCGGCAACAAAATGGAGGATATCCCCATATGCATGTAAAGTTTCATGCTGGTTTATTTATCGATAGACCAACTTAACGAGCTCTTTTATCTTATATGATGTGTTGATGAGATACTAATACTTAAGTCAATGCTTTTGCTAAAGCTTAAATTAATTTGAAACATTTCTATATGTAGGTAACGGAGGATGGTCTAACACATTTCATTGGAACACATTGGCGGCAAAATTTTCGTATGAAACATTTACTCATGCAGACCTCATGTCTGCCAAAATATCTTCCGCCAGAATATTCTACCATAAAACAGGGGTCTTCAACTTTTTGTTATCCCAGAGTCAAATTTGGGGGTACCTATCGACCGAGCCAAAGACATTTAACCTAACGAGAACCGACAAGTCATTCATAAAAATCCGAAAACTTGCATCCAACATCAACAAAACGATTGCCCCGCCTCCTTATATTTTTTTATGAATCACGAATATAACTTTATCCCGGCCAAATCCTCGCCGTGAACAAGACTCGTCCCCCACTAATAAATGTAATGTTGCCCGCCTTTGTGAAAGCAAGAACAGTCCATAGGCGTAGGCTCTGAAATTGTGAGTTTATCATAAGAATAATTTTAATAAAGTAAATACGTTTAATTTTAAATGATGATATTTATTTCGGGTGCATTATTTAAAATAAATTTATATTTTATTTATAGTGTATGGGATTATCAAAGTCGGCGGTTGTTAGATATGGGCTCTGAAGGTTAGTTAATAGTTGTTCTGCTAATGAATGCGGAAAGTGGTACTTTTCCACACAACGGATTTTATGCATGTAGTCGAATGCGGAAAAGTCACTTTCCGTATGAGCTGGAAACAAAATTTTAAAAGAAACGTGTGGAAAATACCTATTTGCTTTCCTGCAAGCAAATAAGCGCTTGTAGCAAAAAGCAAGACTTTTAACCTAAAAATGTCTTTGAGAAAGATTATAAAAAAGTTGTTTGGAAAATTCGAGAGATAAATCAGGGTTAATGGTCGTAGAAAAAATAGTATAATCAACACACATTTAATGGCTATTAAGAGCCAATCATGAGAATATAACATGAGCCGTAGGCGAATGTCATAATGAATGGTCATTGCATAATATACTATTAAACAGCAAATATTTAAATAAAACTTCCAAAACTTATTTCCCGAATAATTTCAAATTTGAGACATCAAAAATACACAGTTTTATCCCGATTTAAACGTTTTTGTGACCCATAGGGTCTTCCAGCTCTCAATGGTTAAAAGAAAATTTAAATAATCCCACTGCTAGCCTAAAAATAAATTAGTTTTCATTATTTTTGGGACATAAAAGAGAACTGAAACATAAAAATCTTATTTAAAAACATATACATATGACAAATAACTGGTGGTTGACTCTATATATTCAAAAAGTATTAATAACTATTTTTCTCTATTAAATACTTATTAAAGATATATTTTAATTTCATTATAAATACTGCTACACTAACGAAAACCTGCTAAATAAACTGGTTTATCTAGAAACAAGTATTGAGTATAGAATATTTTTAGAACATGAGTTTATTTAGCGCATTTATTGTCTGTAATTGGTTCATTTAGTTTTGCTAAACTAGTAAATTATCTACGTTTCATTAAGCTATGGTATACATTTAATAAACAATCAGACGTACTTAAAAAATATATATTATTTATTTTAAACACCGGAAGTACCCGTATTAGGTATATAATATACAAAGACATCTATAAAATGTCTGATAATATATGATCCCCGCTGTATATGTGCTACTGTGTTTCATTTGCTGTCTTTGGTGTCGTCAACCTTCAATATTGGTGCACTACTTTACTACGCGCGTAAAACAAGGCGGAACCAAGGGAAGCGGCATTGTCAGATTGACATGTAGGATCTTCAGAATCGGGTTCTGATGGATCAAAAACGGAGAAAATAGCTTTTAATTCGTTAAAAAAGTATGGAATTATGGTGACAGCATCGAAAAAAAAAACAAATCAATAGGTCTGGTGTCTCGTTTTTTACTAGTTTACTTGCTATTTCCTGGGTCATTTCCTACAGTAACTGCTAAACTTTAAATTTGGCAACGCTACGTCTATTGACCTTACCATCTCTTCTAAGTTAAATGTCTTTGGACCGACCGGCCGCAATATAATGTATATATATGACATGTAAAATTTAATTTAGGTGGAAAGCAAGTGTTAGACATGTTTGTTAAAACGTTTAAAAAAAGTTTTTAGTGAGGTTTCTTGCATTTTGTTTGTTTTAACTAGTTTATCAATGTCAGAATTATTGCACTCGACGCGCGTTTCGCTAACCATGATTAAAACTTGTAATCACCTCCTGATGATGCTAACATGGTTAGCGAAACGCGCGTCGAGTGCAATAATTCTGTTTCGGCATTCTAGATAAAACTCCGTTGTAGTTAATAGTTGTAAAGTTATAAGAGTAGTTTAGTGTCTTTAATTGTATAGAGTGATAAGGAATAAAGTATTATTGTAAAATATTAAAAGTTGTGATTTTGTTTAGAACCCAGGGGAAAAACGTACCATTTGGTGTCAGAAGTTGGATTGTGAAGAGACGGGACTTGGCAAGTATTCTTCGAGGAGAGAAGAGGGCACAGCACGTCAACGTGGCCGTTTTGACTGGTGGATTCGTGAACATTTTATAACATTCTATGCCCAATACAAGGCACCAAACGGCAAAAATGGACCAAATAAGTAAAATGTTGGCCGATTTCATGGAAAATATAAATATTGAGAGACAAACAGAACAGGACCGGCTTCAGAAAAATGTTCAAGATCAAGAAGATAAAAGGCAAGCGGATCGGAAAGAAGATGAACGTAAAAGGCAAGCAGAACAGGACAGGCTTCAGAAAATTTTACGAGACCAAGAAGATGAAAGGCAAATAGAACAGGACCGGCTTCAGAAAATTGTTCAAGATCAAGAAGATAAAAGGCAGGCGGAACGGGAAGAGGATGAACGTAAAAGGCAAGCAGAACAGGACCAGCTTCAGAAATGGATGCTGGATGCAATTGTAGGAGAGCAAGGAAAATTGCAGAAAATATTGGACGGGCAAAATGAGAAATTTGAAAAGGAAGTAAACAATGTACAAAAAGAAGTAGGAGATGTACGGAGAGAAATAAAGAATCTACAAGCAGAAGTTACCAGACTAAAAAATCAAGGGCCCACCGAGAGGGTATTCGCCACAGGACAGAATATTAAACTTCCAACGTATGACCGTTAAACATCCTGGACAATGTACAGAAGACAATTTGAAGCCACTGCTGTTGCCAACGGTTGGAATAACGAAAAAATGGCTACATCACTAGTGGTAGCGCTTCGTGGATCTGCCCTGGAACTACTACAGACTATTCCCATCAGCCAACAGGGGAAATATAACATACTTGTAGCTGCCCTGGAGAGACGATTTGGAAACCATCACAGAAGACAACTGTATCAGGCACAAGTAAAGTCTCGACATCAGAAGCCTGGTGAAAACCTGCAAGAGTTTGAGACAGACGTCTCATTCAATTGGCCTACCCGGGAGCAACAGAAGAATTTCAAGAGAAACTTACTGCCCAATATTTCGTGGATGGTATCAGAGATCTAGAAACTCAGAAAATGTTACGTCTATACAAATTTCATAACAGCCGTGAAGTTTTGGGTAGAGCCCTAGAAATCGAGACGGCCTGTAACATCTCTAAGCCAACAATCAAGGACGTATCCATCTAGGACGAAAAGCTGGCGAACAGTTGTGAACTAACTGAGATGGACGGTATTTTGAAGAAATTAACCGAAGTTTTTCAGACCACGGAGAGATTCCGGGAGCCACTAGAAGTTAGGCCATATAACCGAAATGCTATAAATCAGTGCAATAGATGTGGCAAGACTGGAGATTTCAAAAGGGAGTGTCGAGTACAGATATTCCGGGAGCCACCAGAAGTTAGACCATGTAACCGAAATGCTATAAATCAGTGCTATAGATATGACAAGACTGGACATTTCAAAAGGGACTGTCGCGTACAAAGATTCCGGGAGCCACTAGAAGATAGGCCACGTAACCGAAATGTTTGAAATCACTGCTATATGTGGCAGAACTGGGCATTTCAAGAGAGACTGTCGAGTATAACTACGGTCTACATCTCCATCCAGAGCAGTTCAAAGTCAAGTCAGGAAGGGTTAAAACAATATAACTTTAAGGCTAAGCACAGGAAAGGAAGATGGCATAATAATGCAGATTTATCCAGAAGGTCATGCGAGGATAATTATAAGCATTGCCAAACAATAGACCAACGAGAAGGAATCACTCCCATAAGGCAAGTCAAGTTTATAGTTGATCAGCAGTGGACCACAGAGCAACTAAAGAAAGATCAGCTTGATGCTAGTGAAATAGCACTACTGCTATAAGCTAAAGAAGAACGTCAACCAAGACCAAGCTGTATTTCAACTAAGGGATTTACTTTTATATCTCTTTGGGCTCAGTGAGACTCCATGGTAGTTGAAAATGGACTCCTTAAACGAGTCTGGGAAAGCGCCGATGGAAAAGTAGTGAAGACGCAGTTAGTGGTACCAAGGAAGAGGCTATCGGAAGTCCTGGAAGAAGTACATACTGGAAAGTTTGGTGTCATATCGGAGTTAACAGAACGTGTAACAAGATCCGCGACAGATTTTACTGGGTCAACTACTGCCAGGATGTGAAATCATGGTGCCGGCAGTGTTCAACGTGTGCCTCAAGTCAAGGCCCCCAGACAAGATCTAGTGGGAAGATGAAACAGAATGATGTGGGACTACCGTTTGCACGTCTCGCCAGTGACCGAATGAAGGTTCGATATGATCTCCAAGCTAACTCTATGGGATTTCAGATGAATGATAAAGTCTGGTTATATAATCCACAACGGAAGAAAGGAAGAACTCCTAAGCTAACGCCAGTATGGGAGGGCCATATACAGTCATCAAAAGAATTAATGACGTAGTGTATAGAATTCAAAGTAGTCCCAGAAGCAAACTGAAAGTTGTCCACCGCGACAGGCTCAAACCATATCACGGACATGTAGCTGATCGGGACGATCAGGTTTAAGAGGGAGGCAATGTCACGGCTAGCATCCATCCGAATGTTTTTGTGCTACCCTATAGAACTAGACGCATCTACGTATGTGTCATCACAGGCCGCGAAGATTCAGGAACTGTGGAATTCTCTCGATGCCCTGGTCGAGAATAATATAGAGTGGCCTCGCTTCTTCCGGAGTATTCGTAATAGATTTTAGATTGTATATAAATAGCAGGCAGAAAGCGTCTTGAGTTGGTTAATTTAATTATTGAGTGTTGAACTGAAAAGATCTAATAGTTGTAAAGTTATAAGAGTAGTTTAGTGTCTTTAATTGTATAGAGTGATAAGGAATAAAGAGAGTGTGTAAAATATTAAAAGTTGTGATTTCGCTCAGAACTCACGGAAAAACGTAACACTGTTTTCGGCTGCAAAGCATTTTAGAGCTGCAAGAAGTATCATTTTTTTTAAGCACAGTAAATGTTTGAAGCATTGTTAAAAAAAATAAGAAAAATTTGAAAATTTCGTTATAAAAGTGACAAAATACTAACCTAGCCTAAGTGAATACTAATAATATTTCACATTAGGCATCATGCTCCGCAGCTCCGCTCGCTACGGAGGCAAAACCACCAAATACTAACCAAAATTCACCCGTCATGTCTAGTCAAGAAAAAAAAAATTTGAGGCTTAGACGCTGCTAGCTAAACTAACTCAATTCATACACAATAGTCAACAAATAAATAAAAGAAGCAATATTGCTGAATATGATAGTACAGAATAGCACAATTTGCTCGAACTCATGCGCATACACATATTATGCACCAATAAGGATCAAAAGATACTCCGCCATTAAAAGTAGTAACTACTTTATATGATTATATTAATAAAATAAGTTGATAATCCAGATTTCACTCTTTGACAAATGATAATAAAATAACTTTCTCTTTCGATATACCTTAATTTTATAAAAAAGTATTTGCGGTGCTAAAGTGCTCTGCAGCCCTATTTTCCGCTAGAAACTTTAAGTAAGCCTTATGTCACTACTTCACCACTTTACATTGTTCACGAAATCGGCGATACTCTCTCTCGCCACGCACGCCGACAACGTCACGTAGCCGGCTAGAAGGAACTAGCCGCCATGTTTTTCAAAACACATTATCATTCATTCCTGTCAGCTATTTGGCTATCGCGTTTTTACCGTGTCGGAGTTTGTGGATTTAATTACATGTTATTTTGACGTTGGACGATTCTCTTTGAATTCTACATTGAAGAATGGTTAGGCAGAGCTTAATCTGTTGAAAAATAGATTACTTGAATCCAAATATTACATTCCATGCGTTAGTAAATAAACTCCAAAGTTGTTTTTTATGTGTCTTTGATAAACTCATAGTCGTACTCTGCGAACAAACACAGTTAATAGAATCCGGTGTTTCTTTGTCAAAATTATTAGTTGAAAAATGTTATGGGAAATTAATTAACACTTCAAATTTATTTGTTGATATGATGCAGCAGAATAATACTTTAATTTTTTTCATAGAACAACAAATATTTTTAAGACAAATATAAAATATATGTGCAATATACTAATAATAAATACCATAAAGTAGTTGTCAAGTGGCATATATGACTATTTTGGCGATCACTTTTTTTGAGGAATCGTGCATCGATGGCCACTGCCATGAATCTCGTCTTCAGACAATATTTCAAGATAAGAATTCATCATGAGGTAACACAAAGAAGGAATCCAGGCATTGCATCAAAACAAAATACGAAGTATGAACGCCAAATTAATTTTTTTCGTAATGAATGAAATTTGTTTGTCCTTTGTTCCTTTATATAATTAGTATTATTCCCAAGCAGACCGTCACCGCGGCTAGCGACACCCTGTAATCACTCTGTAATCAATTATCAATTAAACGTAAATTTGTTTTTTTCCCGAACTGTAACTTATAATAATAAATTATTTATTTTTTTAGTTATGTGCATATTTCAATATTAATAAATTATTCTTTTGTGTCTAGTCTTTTTCATTTTTGTAAAGGCTTATTGCAATGTTACCTGACTTTAAGCAGGGGTCCCCTAAAATGTTACGCATATGGTGCGCTCCCGGAGAAACATGACGTAGGCGCGTCGTTGTGGGCGTACATGAATGAAATGTTTGATGCGCTTCGGCCGCCATCTTCATTATTTTCATTAATTAATTTAAGCACAGTAAATCCCTGTTATAAATCTAACACGTTAATATTTATAAAGTTCGCATGTAAACATTTGGTAATTTATGAATGACCTGATCTGTCTATTGTTTTTTATATGTCTTTGGTGTGGGCTCCACAGTATTGCATTTTAATGTTAAAACCTTGGTAGGGCTTTTCTGATATTCGGAATCTGTACCTAAGACACCAACTCAATTTTATTAGATACTTAAAATAAGACCTACTTGTCTCCATCATAAAAACTTGGATCTCGAGGACACGGACCAGGTCTCGCATTATTACCGGAAATTTCCACAGTGCAAGTGTCACACATATTTATAGCCACGGCTGTATTAGGTGGTCCAAATCTTCTGACAGGGCCGTTGTTGTTATTGCTACTATAAAGTAAAACAACGTTAATATTGAAGTATAAATGTTGTGAATATAGTTCATTAAGCATATAAAGTGCTAGAATAGGAGGCTTTTTATGTCCTAGTATTAAAACTATACTCAAATATAAATCATACTACTCAGTGTATGTGTATTTCTATCTAAGATAAAAAGTCATCTCGTTGATATTCATCGAAGTTACGGTAATAGTTAATTCATTCAAATATTCGTTTTATTTCCCTGTTGGTGTTAGAAACACTATAGAAAATACTAAAGACGAAAGTAGTCGGACAGTAATATAATGATCTTTAAAATGTGTTGGTTGTGGCATGCGTCGGTCAATCAAGAGCATTTTAAAAGTATAAAAATAAGTGAACTTCGCCTGCATGATTGCTGGATGAAATGAGTAACTCAGAGATCATGCTGCCGGTCCCAAGCCCGGAAAAAGAAGGAGGGTTCACGGGTAAGGTTAGCAGACTGCCCGTGGTAAAAAATATTATTGCTCAGAGCACCGACGGAGTAGCCTCGGATTGGATGGAAAACATTTACGACGACCCGGCAAGAATAAGGAATAAGCGAATAAGGAAACAAAGAGTACTACGCATAGGAAGCTGGAATGTCACCTCCCTTAACAATAAGGCTCAGGAGATTATCATTGAAATGAAGGATAATAATATGGATATCTGCGCCATCTCAGAAACGGCAGTACAAGACTCGAAGGTTACGTACGTAGTCATATATAGTGGTAAAAAAAGATGAAAGGGCGTCCTCAGGCGTCGGCTTAATAATAAATCAAAAATTGGAGCTTGAGTCCATAAAATATATCAGTGACAGACTATTGCTGACAACATTCATGTTCCAAAAGGAAAAGAAAACAAGAACACACGTTATCAGTGTATACGCTCCCGATGCTACCAAGCGACAAGAGGAGAAAGAAAACTTCTATCTCGGTCTCCAGAACCTGCTGGATAAACTACGGAAACAAGATGAAATCATTCTTCTTTGCGATTTTAATGCGAGAATCGGAAACAATGCCCTAGCAGGAATAAAAAACCGCTTTAACGAAGAAACCATCAACGAAAATGGAGAAAGACTGATAAACCTCTGCGCGCACAACGAACTACGAATAAACAACACATTTTTCCCCACAAATACACCTTTGTGAATACAAGGGGTCAAAAATCTGTAATTGACTCTGCAATAACAAAGAGGAACATCCATCCTTCCAAGGTGCTAGACGTCAGAGTCCTTACTTCCGCAAACACTGGAACCGATCATAATCTAGTACTAACAAAAATGCGACTTTCCGTGCAGCACACCCACAAAAGAAAACCAGAACAGGTAGAAAAACTAAATATTGAATCCCTGATGGACCACACCACCAAATATCTATACCAAAGGAGGCTGGAACAAAAAAATAACAGAAAACAAAATTCAGGATAACGACAATTGGGAAGCTGCATGGATGAAGCTATCCTCAACATCATTAGCGCTGCAGAAGAGGCGGTAGTAAAGCGAAAAGTTACCATAAACAATAAAAGAAACGCGAAGCCCTGGTTCACGCCAGAAGTGAAGACCTTAGCTTCAGACAAGAAAAACGCATACTTAAAATGCCGAAGTAACCAATTACCTACGAACAATATAAGAAAGAAAGGAATAGAGTAAACACAGAAATTGGCAGGATAAAAATAAATTACTGGGAAAGATTCTCTAACGACATGGAACGAGACTTATATGGAGGACAAACCATCCGCAATCACAGTTACACAATGGGAACCACACTTTCAGAAACTGTATACAAACAATGACGGTATAGAGGACCAGGCTACGGGAAATCTGGTGGACACATTATCACAACAACACCACTACCAGGAACAGCGCATTGCAAAGGAAAAAATAAAACAAACCATCCCCAAACTCAACAATCGAAAATCGCCAGGACCGGACAACATCACTAATGAAATGAGCAAGTATGGAGGAGATACTTTGGTGGACGAGCTGCACGATTCTTTAACAGGATAATAACCTCCAAGAAAGTACCTGACCAATGGAAAGAAAGCATTATGATACCAATTTTTAAAAAGGGCGTAAAAATTACCCAAAAAACTACCGAGGAATCAGTCTGCTGAGCGCGGTCCTGAAACTGCTGACCAAGATACTCGCGGAGGAAGTGGCGAGTGCTGAACAACAGGGGTTTAGGCCTAATAGGTCCACTATCGACGCGATATTTATCCTACGTCAAATCATAGAATAGGTCCTAGAATTTAACAAACCAGCATATATGTGCCTTGTAGACCTTCGACATAGTACAATTGCACGATGTCGAAAAATTACTGAACAAACGTGGTATTGATCCTAGGGTTGTAGCAGTCATAAAGGAACTAAACTCAAACAATAAGACATTTATTAAGGTGGGCACCGAGCTGACGAAACAAATACAAATACCGGCATAAAACAGGGAGACAGTCTTAGCCCGATACTCTTCAACCTAATAATGGACGAGATAATCAACGATGTAAAAGCGTCGGGCAGGGGATATAGAATGGGCAACAAAGAAATCAAGATAGTATGTTACGCCGATGAGGCGGTAATAATGTCTGAAAACGAAGACGAGCTACAGAGGTTGCCGTACATGTTTCAACTCTCTGCAAAAAAAATGGAACATGACCATATCGGCCAAAAAACACAATCCCTGGTAATAGCTAAAGATCCCATAAGATGCAAGCTCGCAGCCTACAACGAAAGCATTGAGCAAGTGATGAACTTCAAGTACCTGGTAGTCAACGTCACCCGCAGCCGAAACCTTGGAAAAGAAGTTCAGGACCAGACCACCAAAGCAGCTATGATATCAGGCTATCTGAGGGATATTATTTGGAGGAACAAGCACATGAGCATTCTGAGCAAGGTACGAATCAATAAAACCTGTGTGACCATTAATGACCTATGCCGTAGAAACACGGGCAGATAACAGCTATACGAAACGCCTCCTTCGCACTACGGAAATGAGAACTCTAAGATCCATTACAGGAAACACACTCCTCGACCACAGAAGAAGCGAAGAGATAAGGAACGAATGCAGGATCCAGGATATCGTGAGTTGGTCCAGAGGCAGACGCCGAGAATGGAGAGACCATGTGGAGAGAATGAGAGAGGACCGTCTAGCAAAGATAGTACGCACTGCAAATCCGAACGCCAAAAGGCTACCTGGAAAACCACCCAAGCGTTGGTACGATAGGTGGACATCAGTGTCGCAGGAATGAGGCTGTACGTTGAGAAGAACAGGACATCCTTGTCCTATTAAAAGAAGAAGAAGAAGTGTTTTTTTTTAAAGTTGACACTGTATATTCTGAAATGTTTTAATTCTGCTTGAAATATTTTACCATTTTACGTAAATCAACTGAGGTGCAGTTTGTCCGCAGATAGAGTTTGCAAAATACCAAAAAATCCCACTTCAACGTTGTGAAAAATACAAAAATATAAAATTGTATTTCTCATGTGGTTAAATAAAAAATACATTTGCCCATACGGATGCTGCAGCATCTAGGGGCTGTAATTGTAATTTATCTCCTGAACAAATATGTATTGTAACTATAGTGTACTGTATTTTTATGAACAAAATAAAAAAACCGCCTGTCAAAATTCAAAATTTCAAATAAAAATTAAAAGTTTGAAAGTAACGAGTTTATTCCCATTACATATTTGTCTAAGTTCCAACATTCTCATACATTTAAGGAGAATACTAGAATTTTACAACAATTATGTTTATTCAACTAGGAATGGCATAATATAGTTATTGATTATCAAATTTTATTAATTAAAACCTTTACTATACCTATTGTTGCTGCAAGAACAGGCGTTGTAACTATTATTAGCACTTTTTCCAGTGTTCTGATCGTTAGAATCAGTCTTACATTCGTTGCTAAAGCTACAACCACATGACTTTGCTGTTTCGTGTCTTTTATTACTAGAACCATCGGCATGCGATAAATCCGATGTATTTTTATTATGTGACCTACTGCTACCAGCTGATCTTTGCGACTCATAAAAACTCTCCACCATTTTCTGATACATATCGTTTAGGCGTCTTATTTCCGTTTTTTGATGATTAAGCTCTGCCATGAGATTGTCAAATTGGCGATTCGTATCTTTGCTTTGCATCTGTGAAAGGTATTAAATAAACATAATAATTAAATGTTTGGTCGGTATAAACAAGTAATTATTAAACCGTTTATGACCACAAAGGAGAGGATGGTAATTAACTTTTTAATTGACTACTTTAGTTAGCGAACTGTATTAAAAGAGGTAGATGGGGTTTTATTCATAGATAGGGTGTGAATTGAAACATGTATTATATATTTATTAAGGTATTAGGTACTTTAATAATGCAGGATTTATTTTGGATTAAATGTGATCAATAAATAAAAGTATTCTAGCATGCATTCATCATTTCACACATAAAACTAAATACTTAAAATCAGATTAACTATTAATTAATATCTAACAAAACTTCTTGATTATATTTAATTAACACGAACTCCGTTCTTTACTGAATTTAATCAAACTTTCTTTTACTTTACTTGTTCTGCAATTCTCTCAAATTAACTTCACCAGGGATATAAGACTTCGAAATTTGATTCTAGTCTTAAGTACAGGAATAGATTTGTCTTACTACAATTTTCCAACCGCCATTTTAACTTCTTCTATCGGCACTAACGGGAGAGACGCTACATCTTCTACGTCTTGAGAAATGCGTCTAAAACGCCCAAAAGAGTTCCTAATTCAAGTTAGAAAAGGGGAACACAGAGCACACGTGATATTTCCTAAATATCTGTGCAAACAAATGAGAAAACAGCCAAATATCTTGGCGTCAAACAAAGCTGCGACAAAGGCAGACGATACCTAGTTGAATGCACTCGCGTCAACCTACACCAATTTTGCGCCTTCATGCATGCGTATGTGCTAATTCATGTATTTTGAGAAGTTGTTTTTTCTTGATTTTTGGCATTGCCTTGGGTTAGTTTTGTTTGGTTGCGGCCCGGAGAGAGCGATGCGAGCGGAGGGCCACGCGTGAGGTGAAATAACTGAAATATTAGACCAACGCTGAGCATGTGCCAAATGCGCACGTCCGAAGGTCGAAAATTTGGTGTAGGTAGACGATAGTGTTGAATGCTTGTACTGCACTTCTGCACTGCTTCAACTCCAACCTTCAATTTTTTACCGGCAGGGAGAACTGAGCGGGAATTGCTCGGACGCTCGATTCGAGAGGGTAGAAAACTGGTCTCTCTTTATTTGACATAATTATGTTATTTTCACTGTTGTTCCCAACTAGACTCTATAACGATAAAAGGCTAGAGTATAAGAATATGCTCGCAGAGCGAAAAAATAAATATTATGATAACCAAATTCTAAGATCAGACAATAATAGTAAATGTGTATGGAACATACTAAAACAATTAACAGGAAATTATAGGAAAACACAATCATATGAACTTGAAAAGGATGGTGAAACAATTACTCATGCTTATAGAGTATATAATATGTTTAATGACATGTTTTTGTAAATATCCTGTGAAGGCTAAAAAAGGAACTCAGGGGGAGCTCGGCGTGGCCTTGGGGGAGGGGGCTGCGAGTTATTCACATCTTTTTTTTTATCAAACGTGGATGAACATGAGATTCTAGAAATAATTAGCAGGACATGCTCAAAGAGATCAGCCGGTTTGGATGAGATCCCTGTAATCTTCTAAAGAAAACTGCCCTTTTAATTTGCAAGCCAGTGACATTTATAATAAACAATTCCTTGGTTTTAAAGAGAAGTAAAGTTGTACATATACATAAAAAGGGAGACAGGAGAGATGTGGAGAACTATAGGCCAGTTGCCGTCCCATCGGCCTTCTCAAAAATATTTGAGGGAGCAATGCATGGGAGGCTTCTTTCCTTCTTACAAGGTAGACAGTTTTTTAGTAGCTCAGTATGGTTTCTTGCATAGTCGGTCTACTCAGACAGGTCTTTTTGATCATATAACATCAATATTAAACTCCATTGATGTCGGTAAAACTATTTTAGGTATATATTTTGATCTAAGTAAAGCCTTCAATCTGATGAACCATGAGATCTTACTGTTTTAAGTTCGAGAAGGCAGGCATTAGGGGTATTAGCTTTCAATGGATCAAGTCCTTCCTGGAGAATCGGTCTCAGGCCGTGCAGATTAAAAGTGAGTCCTAAGTTTCACCTATGAGTCGGACTTTATTGCTACCCGTGTCGGAGCCTCGCAGGGATCTCCTGTCACCTCTAATTTTTCTGGATAATGCCCTGAGCGGTGCCGATGTATCCGTCGTGCAGTTTGCTGATGACACCTCAGTCTTCTTCTTCCTCTTTCCTGGCTTTACAACTCTGGGTGAGTCTCTACCTATTGATCTTCTGCCATCTGGTCTTTCAAGGAATACTGTTTTTATCAACCTGTTGTCATCTGATCTTATGACCTGCCCATCTTATTCGGTTAGCTTTTATGTGCCTGACTATGTTTTCACTGCCATACATTGTCGCCAATTTAGCATTGTGGCGTCTTTTCCACACTCCTGTTGATTCATCTCTATTGGGTCCAAATATCATTCTGAGGACTTTTCTTTCAAAGACAAGAAGCTTATTTCTTTCCCGTTGATTGAGGGTCCAGGTTTCGCTGCCATAAATAACTACCGGGCGAATTATTGACCTGTACAGAGTTAGTTTGGATTGGCTCTTTAACAGCTTAGATTTCGATATTGTTGTGAGAGAGTATAACGCCCTATTTCCCGCCATTATTCGTGCTGAGACATCTTTTTCTACTCGATTGTCGTCCGGGATTACCGCTCCCAGGTACTTAAATTCCTTAACCACCTCGAAGTTGAACTCATTAAGGGTTATATTCTGCCCAACTCGAGGCCTTGGATGTATTTTGTTTTTTCTTCGTTACTCGTAGGCCCAGATTACCTGCTTCTTCTTCCAGCTATGAAAACACCTCTCGTATATCTCTTGTTGAATGAGCCACTGTATCTATGTCATCAGCAAACGCCAACAGCAGTTTTGAGCCTTGATGCGCAAAACATTCTGTTAGCTCCGACGTTATTTTGCTAACTGCATATTCCAAGGCACAATTAAATAACGGTGATAGGGGGTCTCCTTGTCTGACTCCTGATATTACACTGAATGGCATTGATGTTCTATTTCCTACCCTTACGTGTGCATATAAGTTTGTTACGCACATTTCTGTTAGCTGCACTAATTTCCTTGGTATGCCCATCTCCAGCATTGCCAGCCATAACCTGCTTCTTTTTACGTAAAACTACATAGTCATATGCTTGCTGAAAATCCACGAAGATTTGGTGAACATCCCGATTGAACTCCCAGTTCTTTTCTAATATTTGTCTGATCGAACATATTTGATCTATCGTTGACCTTCCAGCACGAAATCTGCATTGATAGTCGCCGATAATATCTTCCGGATAAGGGGTCAGCCTCCTCAGAATTATAATTGCTAGGACTTTGTATGGTGTGTTGATAAGCGATATACCTCTATAATTTCGAAATTGTCTCTTGCTTCCTTTCTTATGTTTAGGTATACTGACGCTTCCGTTCCACTCTTTAGGTATTCTCTGTTGTTCCCATATTTTTGGTGCAGAACGTTGACACCTCAGTCACAATATCTAATAGAAGTGAGGAGGTCGCCTTAGAACTGGCTAATTTGACAGTGCAAAATATGCAAGAATGGTGTAACAATAACTTACTTTTGCTTTATTCTGATAAAACCAATTTCATACATTTGCAAAGCAGAAGTAATAATGACAAATCTCAATACACGGTAAACATTCAAAATAAAAAGATAGAAGAGGCCAAAACACCAAATGTCTGGGACTTACTAACCACGAGAATCTTGACTGGTGTGCTCGTGGCAAAATCTTATGTGGAAAGATCTCATCGGCAAACTATGCCATCGTCAGTACGAGAGACAGTGTCAGTCATCAGTCTCGTTGTCATTTTATCATTCATATGTCCAGTCTCGTATATCGTATGGTATTATTTTCTGGGGCACTCATTCTCAGATCAAATTCCGCAAAAGAGAGTGATTAGATCAATCTGTAGGGTGATCTATCTGTAGCAGTGTGCGCCTCTGTTTTGTAGGCTGCGAATAATGACTGTTGTTTCGTGTTATGTTTTTTGTGTGTGCTGCTTTGTATATAAAAATCAGAACAATTTTGAATGTAACAGCTCTGTAAGTACTGCTGATACGGTAACGAGATATGGAAGTAAGTTTGCAATTCCAAAACACTTAACAACTATGTATGAAAAGGGTCTTCTCTATATGGGAATAAAGGTATTTAATGCACTACCCAGAGATCTCAAAGGTGTAAGACCATATATTAGATTTAGAACAAAGATTAACCGATTTTTTTATTTCACATCCATTTTAGAATATTTTAGACACGATAAGGGCAATAGTACTAGTAGGGATGAATGTATGTATTGTAAGTGAGCTGAATGTATGTTGATGATTTTCTTTCTTTTTTTTTATATTCTTTACATTTTAACTCTATATAATAAACATATTATATATTTTAAACTTAAAATTTTTCTATGTTTAGTTTTAGCTATCTAAGTTTAAGTAAAGATGATATTGACGACCCAATGTTCCTGTAATAATAATGGCAATAAAGATTTTACATTTGAATTTGAACTTGTTGGGGTGTTTCCCCCACAATGTTCTTGTCCCGATTATATATGTTTCTGAACCAAAGTAATGACGGGTATAATGGGAACGACATTATCATACTTATAGGACTTATACATGGTGTCCTATAATTGGTAGTGATGAGCGAGACTGGTCTTGGTCTTGCAGCGCCAGCTCTGCAAGACCAAGACCGAGCAGTGCAAATCTTATGCAAGACCAAGACCTTGTATTGCAAGATTTACGCAAGACTAAGACCGAGCATGCAAGAGTCTTGCGGTCTTATTTTTTTTTCAAAATTTTGATTTATTTACATATTGCTCCTAATTCTGGGATTGAAATTGTTGGGTCGAAATAAGAAGAAAAAACTTGTCAAAAATCATTTTGTTTGTGAGATACATGCAAGGAAAGTTAGACCGTATTCACTATTTGCCACGCCGCATTGTATATAAATGAATAATAATGTATTCGTGTAAAAAGAGCAGTAAAATTTTTGAAGAAAATTACTTATAATTACAAAAATCTAATTTGGATTTTAAACAAATTACACGAATGCCACTAAATTTCTCCAAGCGTTGTTGCATATAGACCGGGGTATTGCATATAGGCTATAATAATACCGTTGACTGTTACCCCTATTATTCAGTCAACCTCATTACGCATATTCTGATGTGAAGCATGATCCTGGGTTCTTTACGTACGAGAAAGATAGGAATATATTTGGGATCTTGAAAATTATAAGAGATAAAAAATTGATTTAATGGAGAACGTTGTAAGATATTTAATTGCTAGTTCAAATCTGTTTGATATTGAATTAATCTTAATGAATTTATAATTCATAATCATGAATTTCATAATAAATTTTATTTATCTTTTTTTATTTTACACATATTTTCAAAAAACCAAAAAAAAAAATATTTTTAAAAACTGCTGGTTTTATGTACTTTTTAAATTTTTGTTTGTACCAGCTATATTTTTTTGACAAAATATTGTACAGAGTTCAACAGTCGTCTTTGTCCTACGCGGTGTAATATTGTTGTTGTTTTTTAATTGTTCTTTGTTGTTTGTAATGTTCATTGCATGTTAGTGTTTTTTATTTTTTGAATCAAAGGAATAGTTTATTTTATATGCCTACTATTTTATAGGTATATAAAGAATTCCCGAACACTAGAAAACATAATCTAAATTTTCAATGTAAATCAAATTGGTTTAAAAGTAAAAAAAACTGTCATCCTGTCAAAAAAACCTGTATTTTTTTGCATATTTTCTTTTTTGAACATTGTACTCTCTTTATAGTATATACCGCTTGTATGCGGTAAAGTAATACTTATCGCACGCAAATGAGTGAGGAAAAGTAAACTTTACC
>MU183720.1:134306-147718 GCA_016904865.1 Pissodes strobi
ATGATATTAAATTAACATAAGGAAAATAAAATTGACAACTACTAACTGAGAAGCCTATAAATCAAGTACGAATGTTAAAAATGATTTGAAGTCATTTGTTCTTTACAAATTGTCTCTAATTCATTGGAGGAAAGGAGAATTTATTCTGAAACATTCAGCTTGAGATTTACCCGATCGAAAAACATTTAAAAGAATTGAGAGACAGGCGAATATTAGTTTCAAATTTTTGCAGTAATAAAATAAAAAATGCTTTGCATAAGAAGTAGTAGGTTCTGTATGGTAACAGTTGAAAGTAAGATGTTACTTAAGCAGATGTTCAATATGCCCTCCTTGAACTTGAATACACTTTCTTATTCTACGCAGGTTTTCTCGTTGTACTGCAAACAATGTACCAGGATTGTTTCGAATTTGTCCACAATACTGCCTAATCCTTAGAACCAAATCTTCTCTGGTATTAACTAGCGTTGAACAAACTAAATCCTTTAAATAACCCCAGAAAAAGAAGTCCAATTGATTGAGATCTGGGGTTTTAGCTGGCCACGGAAAAGGTCCTCCACGACCAATCCATTGTTGGCCAAAAACAGCAGTCAAATATTGGCGCACTAAACGGTCGAAATGGGGTGGTGCACCATCGTGCATAAACCACATGGATGCTCTAATGTGAAGAGGTACATCTTCCAGTAGCTCGTTCAAATATTGCTGCAAGATTTGCAAGTAGCGAACACCATTTAACTATCGTCTAAAAAAAAATGAACCAATAAGATGGTTTCCAATTATACCAGCCCATACATTGACCATAAACCTTTGCTGATGTTTTGTTTGAATAATCGCACGGGGATTCTCTTCTGCCCAGATATGTAAATTATGAGAATTGATTATTCCATCTCGGGAAAAACCTGCTTCATCCGAAAACAAAATTATGCCCGAAAAGTTGTTATTTTCCCTATGACGCTGCAAAAAACAGTTGGCATGGTCGAGTCTTGCTAGGTAATCTTCTGGCGACATACCTTTTGAACGTGATACAGATGCAGCAGTTGTTATTTAAGGGCTTCATGAACTACCCATTTTGTTACGCAGTTTGTGTTGCTAACTTGCGAATACTGTTAGACGGATTCTCCTCAATTTGTTCCAAAATACGTTCCTCCACTTCGGGAATTCTTGCGTTTCTTTGGGCACCCTCTCCACTACGTCGGGGTAAAAGGCTCCCTAAATAACGCTTATTCATTTCAATAATCAATTTAATAATTTTTGCATGTTTTTTTTATTTTACCTGCTTCTCTTAACCGACGATCAATTTTTTCAAATATTTTTCGACTGGGTAAAACTCGAGCGGGAAATCTTTCAGAATAAATTCTCCTTGCCTCCAATGAATTACACAAAGCCTCTCCATAAACCAAATGCATGTTAGTGTATTCTGCGAGAGATTTTCTGCCATAATTAAATTATTTTTTGTACGACTAATAAGCGTTTTTGACAAAACTTGTCAACCTTGTTGAGTTAGTGAAACAACCTGCTTACTAACCTGGAGTTTGTCGAATTCCACCACAATAATTTTTTAAAGAATACTGAAATTAGAAACTAATAAAAGTTAAATTTTCTCAAAAACGGTTGATTTAATCGAAACAAATAAAGAGTCCTTTTTTTAGTAAAATCTTGGTAGTATCTGAAAATCATATTCTCGTCGCAATTGAATGACACCTGCCAAAAATTTCGCCCGTTTTGTGTGAGAGCTAGTTCGTTTCTGACTTCCTTAAAACGTTAAAGACCACATTGTAATGTCGATTTAAGGATCATAATCCCCTTAAAAAATTCCTAAAATTTTATTGAATTATACAGAGTGGTTTAAAAGTTAAAACCAAGAATGTGAATTGTCGAGTATACCTTGGCGACCCTGTATCTCCGTTAGGAGGCGCTGTAGGAAAAAAAGTTATATGAAACACTAGACTTATTTTGACATCCCCGATAAGCTCCCGAGAGTTTGCCCCGAACTTACCGGACACCCTGTATAGAAATGTAAATTTAACTAAAATAGTTCTCGTATTAACGCCAAAATTTATAACTGTAAAAACACAGGATGTTTCATTGCTACGCGGAAAAACTTAAACAAGTAATTCCTTAACCTCGAAATGTTTTTTTTTTAGACTTTTTATTTCTATAAATTACCTGATTTAATTGTTAAAATTTGTCGCTGTGGTATTTAATATTGACAAACCAAAATTTTCATACTGGCAAATACCTTTATGTGGCGAGTGTGTGAAGTTTGGTGAATGACTAATTTCACTATACAAAGTACACTTACGTACGGCCAGCCGCCGTGTTCGCAGGAAATATAAATTAATTAGTTACTTTTACATGATATACTAACCTTGATGAGCAATCTTAAAGACTCTGCCTCCCCTGGAGGTATAGCTCTGTTACTTCCTGATGCATACGGTATGATAATGGTATTGCGACATCCACTGCTACAATCTCTCTTTTGTCTACCACATTTGTTACAAACGGTACGATCTCTGTTCTCCTCATCTTTGCTATACCTATCTCTTTCTGCTTTCGAACGCTTATTATCTATGTATTCCCGTGACTGTCCCGTTTCTATGAAGTAAGTTTACCTAAGTACTATAAGGACGAAGATTGTATAATATAGGTTTCAAGAAAATTATAATTTCATTGGGTTTTAAATATCTATCGAAATTGCCTAAGATATAACAAGTATGAAATAAATTAATTGGCTCTCACAATGAAGTTGCTCTTTTATTAATAATTTATTTAAAAACTAACATTTTTGTATCAACTCCTACAGCTAGTATCATTAACTTCAAATTTATTTTAAGATATATTTGTGTCGATGAACCTGATAAAAGAAATAATAAAAGAGTAAAGTCATTATTTTGCATTTAACATCATTAGACCTACAAACCTTTATTTTCCTTATAATAGGTATCCTTATTTTGCCTGTTCATTTTTTTAGAATCTTCTTTTGGTGGATGACCAGAAGCTTGAGTTCCGACCTCTGAATCAGTTGATGTTTGAATAGCTTTCCGATCATTTTCACCATACAAATACGCTTCTTCGCTTTTATCGTGCGTTCCTACTGGTACTGTTTGCATAGATCGTTGCCGCCTGACAATACCCTAAATCAAAGAAATAATCTTAAAAAGTGTCTTAGATACTAAATTAAAAAAAAAACAAGTTTTAAAATTTGTCGTGTTAATTTAGAGTAATTATATTGCATTAAACAATTACTCTAAATTATCACGATTTTTTATCAGAATCAGATTTTGAAACAGGTCACCTACTCTTTCATTTTCCTACACGTATGGATTGTCGGTTATAGTATGTTATGAAAGAAACAATAGCAAAAGCTATATACATATTAAGTGAATTAGGTACCTGACAGTACTCATCGCATTCTCTATTTTTCTTCTTTGAACCAAAACACCCTGTAGATTTATGTTTCTCTTTTTTTGAGTTTCCTCGTGGCGTACTATCACCGCTACTTGATTTGGATTCTTCTGATGAATCATATTTCTTCTTGGCTTTCTTCTTTTCCTTATTTTTATGTTTCCCCTTTTTGTTTGTCTTATTATCTAACAAATTATTATTAACAAATTAGCATTGCTGACACAAATACAATCAACACTATAATAGATTCTTGCGTAAAAGGTTGCACTTTAGAGGGAAATTCCTTACGATATTTTAAGGAAAAAAAGTCGTATAAATATACGTTACTTTATGTTCGAGATAATATCTACTTCCAAAATGTTTTTTTTTTATTCAGTCCACTTGCAAAGGCGTTACCTATAATACCCTAATGGGCACTGCAAGTAGGAAACGGCGAGGAGGAAAGATACCGATGGACTCTTGACTCTTTTCTTAAAAATGTTAAGGCTGTAGCCAACAGGGAACAATTTGGTTGGTAAGGAGTTCCAGATGCTCGTCACATGCCAGAAGAAAGAATTTTGGTAGAGGCTGGTTCTGGGTGTGCTCTGTTGAAGAGCATATGGATGAGAGCTTCTAGCTCGTCGTGTGGAACGAACAAAGCTAGCACTAGAGGGAATCAGAGTTGTCAGTTCGGTCGAACACCCTCCGTGATAATAGCGGTAAAAAAGGGAGAGATCACCCACCATCCGCCTATGTTCCAAGGTGTGAAGGGAACGAGTCAGTTTTTCGTCGTTAATAAGTCTAACAGCTTGGTTCTGGATGGAGTCTAAGAGCGCTAGAGAGCAGAACTCCAAATGTGAGAGCAATACTCCAGAGTAGGTCTGATTTGCGCTCTATAGAGTGTAAGGAGCTGATGGGAGCTGAAGTATTTTTTGGCACGGAAAAGTTTGCCAGCCAGTTTTTGAGAGGCACACTTGGCGAGACCTCGGACATGCTTATCCCACGAAAAGTTAGTGCTTGTGGTTATTCCAAGAAGCGAAATATTGGAGGATGGAGAAAGGATTTTCCCCTCCATGATGATGTCAAGGTAGTTTCCATTAGCTTTTTCTCCGGGAGAACACAGGAGTCCGTGTCTTTTTGGCATTAAAGGTTACAAGATTGGATCCCCATTCAAGAATTGTGTTTAAGTATCGATTGATTGAGCCAGTCTATTGTCTTCTTAGTTGTACCTGAGTGTAGTTTTTGTAAAAATTTCCCAAAAGAAAAATATTTTGGTACAATTTTTAAGCTTTTAGCAGCACATTATTCTCTATTATTTAAGTCGATATTCCGAGTTATTCAGGTGCAACTATACATTTTAGAACCATACGAACGAAAGTGAAAGTTCGGATTCTAATAAAAATATATTAATTTAAATCTTTTAATTCAACCACCTCAAAAGAAAACAAAATTAATTTAGAAAGTTTTCTTTGTGATACATTTTAAGACATTTAGTAGTATCATCAGAGTAAATAAATTTGGTGGAGTAAAGGAAATTTCTGATAATGAAAAGAGCCAAACGCATTTTCTGTCAGATGCACCAGATGGTTTAAAATATGTCCAAAATCGTTCATGCGAAAAATTGGACGGTCGAAAACTTGTCCTGTTTAGTTAGATGCGCATCAATTGGACCTAGGTATGATTGTAAACATAAACAATTGGACGTATTTTACTAAAAAAAGCATATTATATTAACGTTTCTTTTACAAGATTTTGAACATTCCAATCCGGTGTTCTGCATGCGTTTGCCGCGTCCTGTAATATTGAGGTTAGATATGGATATGGAGTATATTCGCGGAAACACATGCAAGAAGCTGCTGTATATCCACTATAATACGGCTCTTAACCCAAATTTTGTTTAAACTTATATTTCACTTCACGCATGGCCTTCCGGGGGCTCAACGAACAGGAACTAATCAAAACTAACCCAAGACATAACCAAAATCATTAAAAAGAAAATAAGAAAATGCAGTACGACAATCCAATCTTACACCTTGAGATAACCCAACTCTTTAAAATACTATTTCATTAAACCTTGTACCTTTCATTTTTGAGACACCCTATATATGTATATGTTTTGAGACACCCTTTATACATGTAAAAGATAAATCAAGTCATAAATTGAAGTCGAGTTTTTGCAAGGTTTTTTGGAGGAAATCCGAAAGGTATTGCTCGAGAACGGAAAATAGAGTCAGAAGCCATTGGAGTGTACGGTTTATTTTGGTGAATTGTTTTGCTTCTGTGTTGCAATATGTCATTACAAGTCGGTAAAATGAAACTTATAATATGGTCATTAGCATAATTTGTACCATTATATATTTTATATCATTGATAATTAATATTTGATGGTATAACGTGTGTATATATTTTGATATTGTTATTAACATAATTTGCATAAATATTTCATCTATTATCATTGGTGATTAATATTTGATGGCATAACATGTGTATATATTTTGATATTGTTATTAACATAATTTGCATAAATATTTCTTCTATTATCATTGATAATTAATATTTGATGGCACAACATGTGTATATATTTTGATATTGTTATAAAGATAATTTGCACAAATATTTCATTTATTCTCATGGATAATTCATATGTGATGGCACAACATGTGTATATATTTTGATATTGTTATAAACATAATTTACACAAATATTTCATTTATTATCATGGACAATTTATATTTGATGGAATAATATGTGTATATATTTAATGAAATCGTTTTATGCTGTGAATAACACTGTATTGTTTGCTGTCTTTTCGTGCTGGAATTTCAGTTGTAGTATGACTGTGATTGTAATGTAACTAAGGGACTTGATGAATCCACTAACATTTTCCTCCCCTGACTGAGCCAATATCCTAGCTATAAATCATGAGCTTGCGAGCAAAGCACCCTAAGTCGTTCTTTTAATAAATGCTATATTTTTAATGATTTGCTTTTGTATGAAACATATGTGAAATTTAAATTAACATTAATTTGTAACCTTAATTTTGACTTGATGCCATTTGCTTATAAGCACCCGAAATGATAAAGGATCTGTAGCCTGTGCACAATTACACAGAATGAAACCATATATCGTAATTGAAATGTATCATATCGAAATGACTATAACTAATAAGCAACAGTAAAGGAATACTATTCAATCACAAATAATGTAATCAATCGTTAAGCGATAACGAAGGAAATATATATTAGTCGGCCTGCAGGTCTTACTATAGATATTAGCTCAATTTGCAACTATAGCTGAGTAGCCTCCCGTACGGGACCTCAGTACCTGCTGGCGACGTCTGGCTAACTAATACTAAACTCTTCAGTTTTGAATGTATTGTAGTATTGTCACAAGTGTGGAACGACAAATTGCGGTGCGTGAGACAGTAATTTAATTAATTGTTATACTAATAACGGTTGTACAGCATAACTCGGTTTAGGAAAAATTTTCGGCAAAATTTTAAGTACTCTTAGTAATAACATTTTAATAGCTGCACGCGCAGGATCCAGATTTTTCTAGGATAAAACAAGTCGAAAAAGTTGGTATAAAAGCGAAAAATTGTCTGAGAAAAAGTTAGTCCGAAAATAATCTCCACGCGTCGTAGAACGTTTTGCTTTCCGACTGGGACTCGGGAAATTTTTAGTATAAATTTATTTTTCAAGTATGTTACTCCGTCCAAATAGTTACAGTATTGACCAAACCGTAAAAAAGTGTCTCGAAGTACTAGAGACTCGTGGAAGTTAAATAAGTAATTAAGCAAATTCATTTCGTCGGTTCGAAAAAGTAATGTAAAGAACCGTTGTCTGAAATTCGTCACTCGTCGTGCGATAAGGTGGTCTGGAAGCCATTATTAAGGCTAGGATAGCAGGTTCCGGATTAACATTAAGTCCTAGACAGTAAGTTTAGTTTTAAATCACAATGCTTAGGGTGCCTGTATGTTTAGAAACATTATTGTTGTATGTCTTCGAGAATTTCATGAGTATCCCATTAAAAATTCAGTGCTATCGTCATTCTGTATTTTATTTATTAAAGAATGTAGGATTGATTTTTACCATATTCCATACCATAAGTTTGATACAAAGTAAATCACTGCGGGTTAAGTTTTAATGCTAATGAATTAATTTTCTTTTTATTATGCCATAACTGATTGACTGGCTAGCCTTTATCCTATTCTCAGATAGAATTTAAGCTCCAGGGAAAGTTTGATATAAAGTAAAACCCAGCGGGCTAAGTGTTAGGCTAATGAAATTTTCTTTTTATTATGCCATAACTGATTGTCTAGCAAACTTTAAATACCTAGGTCATATCAGAAATTATCTGAACAAATTTGAGTCAACCAATGATAAAAATATAAAAAACGCTCCCTTTAAATTGTGTAAAAGGGTGAAATCGGCGTTCATTACATAGTGATATAAGTTGTAGGTTAACTACTACTAACATAGCAAACCGCGATATATACAAAATAGAAATGTAAACAAAATAATAACGTATGGATTATCCCTGGATTATTTCACTAGTTTTGATTAGTTTGGGTTAGTTATTAATTTAGTTATAGTTAAATAGTTTGGTTAATTTTGGCTGTGGTTAGTATTCGTTAGTTTGGATTAGTGGTTAATAAAATCAAACCCACGTGAGTATGCTTTTTAATTATGAATGTTTCATATCGGGCAAAATTTGGTAAGATTTGTTTAGTTTGGATTATTGTTGGATTGGGTTATTTGTGTTTAGTTTTAGTCATACAAAAATTAACGAAGGTGATCATGCTTGCTATTCATATGAATTTTGAACTTTTGATTAGATTTGAATGATTTTGATTATTTTGCGTTATTTTGTACGTATATCGTTATTTTGTATGTCGTCGCTTACTATTTTCGCTGCGTTCAATTGTCTTGACGTCCAGTTATAATTGCATCCAATTGTTATTGAGTGTAATTGTGTTCGCGTCCATTTGATGGGCGTCCAAATTACGCGTAATTAATACAATAATTGACCATGTATATAGTGGTTTAAAATATGATTAAGAATTAATAGAGATGAAAATCAGGAGGATAGTAGTGGATGTTGTACATAGAAGTGACGATACAGATATTTGCGTGACATACCTGATGAGGTTTCGGATGAAGTTTCAGTTCCTTCTGAAGTTGAGTCTCGTCGCTTTTCCTTTTTACTTGGCTTATCCTTTCCTTTTATTTTACCTTTTTTGCTTTGAATGCATATATTACTGCTAGGTAATATCAGACCTCTTTTAACAGCCTCTTTGACGTCGTACGCTTCACACCCACAATCTTGTTTTCCAACACAATGTGTAAACTTGTTATTAGTTTCATTAATTTTCAATAGTTTTTCAAAGTTTTCAGGAACACAGAGCTGAAATACGCAGAAACTTTGAGCAAAGCAAATATAGAATTCATATATCGCCACTGGTTGTATTCAAACGTTATTTTGAAAATACTTGAAGTAGAGTGTCAACGGAAAATAACATATTCCAAATATTCTTTAAAAAAATACGGAGTGTGCTTAAGACCACACGTAGAAGCGAAAACTTTAACAAAGCGGTATTAAAAATTAAATATATATATTTTTTAAATCTTGGAGACAAAAGGCATCGATCTCGGTAACTTTCGTAGGCTTGGCGAAAGTTCCAGCATCTGAGCTAAGCCGCCAAAGGAAACTCATGCGTCAAAAGTGAATATAGTTTAGAAAGTTATTGTAATAGTTACAAATATATTGCAGATACTGATAAGATGGACAGGGTAATCCAAATAACACTTTAAATGCCTCATGGCACTAGGCTCTTGTTCGATTCTTTGGATCCTTGGGACTTCTTCGGCGCTAGAACAACCCAAAGTGACCCATTTACAAATATATACACGCCCAAAAAATAATCGCCATTTTCAGTGGGGTTCTCGGAAGTCCGTCAAAAAGATTGTGTTCAGAAAATATCACCAAAATTAATGATTTTTTTTTCACAGTTATCCTGCATCAGCAAAATTTTGAAAAATCGCATATTTGACGTAATAACTTAGAAAGGCAAATTTATCTTAAACATTTTTGCTTTTTCTCCACTTCAATGTACGATTCTTTGGAAAATAGAGCCGCTTCGGCTCTGGCTCCATGGTGTAAATTCTGTAACACCAGATTACCTTTGCTAAAATCTGAAGTTGATAAAGGTCCCTTAAAAATTAATTAAACCATTGAATCCTTTCTAAACACATATAACACCAAATTGTAGATACATAACACCTCAATATCACACTAACCTAAAAGCCCAGTAGTCAGTAATTAAACGATATGACCACGGTACAATCCTTGTACCGTGAATATGACATTATTATTGTAATCTTGTCAAAGTAAATTCAAAATTGGGTAAAATGCATGAGCTTTTTACTGTTATTTGCATTTACTAACTATTTTAATTTTTAGATTTGTTGGTTCTTGACAACAGGGGCAGATTTGTTCCTCGAAACGTCGACCGTTTTCTAGATTTTAGGTTCTTCAGCTTCGTTAGGGTCACTAAACTAGCACTTCTGCTGTTTACACTCTGGAGCCAGGGCCAAAGCGGCTCTATTTTCCAAAGAATCGTAGATTCAAGTTGAGAGAAAGGCAAGAAGATATGTAATTCACATTTAAGTAACTCCTCCACAACAATAGAGAATATATACAGGCAAATCAGATCATCAAAACCAATTAATCGTCGGCTGTCTCCAAGTATTGCCTAAAAACGTGCTAACGCAATTCTTAGCCGTTTTAGAGAAAATTGCTAAATATCTGAAAATTGACCGAAAAAGCGTTCATCTGACGGCTCAGTGTTATGCACTTCTTCTTCTTCTGTCAGTGCCTATCCTCTGTGGATGTTGGCAGCCATGTTGTTCCATAGAATCCTGTCGACAGCCACCCTGAATAAATGTACAGTCGTCATTCCCGTCCACTGTCTAATATTTTTCAGCCACGATGTTCATCGGCGCCCCTGACCTCTTTTACCACCTATTTTGCCCTGCAAGATTAGTTGGATAAGTTGATACTTCTCATTACGCATCACATGACCAAGGTACGCCATTTTCCTCACCTTCACAGTATGTTAAATTTCTATTTCCTTTTCTAGATGTAGCATCTGTCAAGGTACAGGCTTCCACTCCATATAGAAGCGTGGAGAATACGTAACACTTTAGGACCTGTGTTCTTATAGCAATATTGAAGTGCATGTTACATAGGACCTTTCTAAAGGTGGAATTCCCTCGGAACGGCTATCGCTGACGATAATCGCGTAGTGATTATCGCTCAGCGATAATCGCCATAGGTATGTTTTCCAACCAGCGTTCGCGACATTAAATTTCAAGCGCGTATCGGTAACTTAACTTTCCTAGTAGTTGTTCGTTCGTTCTGTGTCAGTCAAGTCATTGGAATGAGTCTAAAGCGGAGTCGCAAACTACTTGCGGCTTATATGATGTATGAAGAATCCGAAGATAATGACATACTTCAAATGTGTGTGGTTCAACGAGATGAGGTCGATACGATATATATCTCTAGACCGGAGGGCTTTTTTTACTCAGTTGATACAAACCCATTTAAAGCCTGATGATAAAAATTCCGAAAATGTTTCAGATTGAATCGACCTCAGTTTAAACTAAGGAAAAGTCGTTGGAGGAAAGTGATTCCATAAAAGAACAACAGTATCAGTCTAAGCGCGATCGTCGCAGCGACAATCGCTTAACGATCATCGCAGCTGTCGCTCGGAGGGAATTCCACTTTAAGGTGGTTAAAAACAGTTCTGGCTTTCTCTATGCGGCATCTGATCTCCCATGAGTGATCCCATTCCTTGTTCAAGCTGCAGCCCAAATACGTTATTGTATCTGCTGTTTCCAAGATTTCGTTATTGGCCCTAAACTGGTGGTTCTGCGTCTCATCGTTTTTAGTAACCGTAAGAATTTTGGTCTTCTTGCAGTTAAGCCTCATACCATATAGGTCGCATGCCTCCACGGTCTATGAATTCCTGTAATCCCTCAGCACTAACTGCTATGAGAACTGTATCGTCCGCATACCTTAAATTATTGATGGTCTTTCCATTGATCTCAATGCCTTCTTCTGTTTCACTGAGCGCTTGTCGAAACAGTATTTCGGCATACGTGTTAAACAGAATCGGTGACAGTAAGCATCCCTGACGCACTCCCCGATTCACTGTAAATTCTTGGGAGGTTTCGGTGTCTATACGCACAGTCGCTCTCTGGTGTAAATACAGATTAGTAATGAGGCGCAAGTCTTTGTCGTCGATACCAGATTCCATTAATATTTGAAATAATTTGTGGTGTTGCAAACGCCTTCTCGAAGTCGATAAATACAAGCGAGACATCGCGGTTTACGTCCCTGGCTCTCTGTATCAGAACCTGTATAGGAAATAGGGCTCCTCGCGTTCCCATTCCACTTCTGAATCCGAACTGAACCTTGTTCATGTTTTCTTCGAGCTTTCTATATATACGAGAGTATATGTTTATTTCCTTGTACGCTCTTTCGCTATTCCTGTGTTTTCGTCGTTCCTCCATAAGATCCAATAATTATTCTGTCATCCATTGCTGTTTTTTAATTCTTTTTTCGGGTTTAAGTTGATTATCTGCTACAAGGATGCAGATTTTTTTTTGCTCCAGGTACCTTCTACATCTATGTCTTTATAATTTAGATCCAGAGATATGTTAATATTGTTGTTTAGTTCCTCTTTAACTTCCGTTTTTGTGGTGTTGTCCTTTAGCCTCTGAATGTCTAGGCGTTTTTGAGGTTTCTTTTTTCGAAATTCCTTCATACGTATCTTGATCTTGCTAAGCAGAGCATTATGGTCTGAAGGGATATCCGATCCTGGATACGTTTTTACGGAGTTTACGGAGGTTTGGAATCTCTTATTGATGAAATCAATCCGGTTCCTAACACCTTTTGGAGGCGAATCAGCTGGAGATTTCCATGTGTAGAGCCGTCGCGTCGAGGCGGTAGTTGAAAAAATGTGTTCGTTATCACACTGTCTGTTTCTTGACCAAACTGTATTAGGCGGTCTCCTCTATCATTTCGTACTCCCAGTCCAAAATTTCCCACAACATTGCCAACAGACGCTTTGCCCACCTTGCATTGAAATCTCCTAGTAGGATATTGACTTATTGTGTCCGTAGTTGTTCGTAGATTATTTCGATTTCCTGATCTGAGCTTTCTGAGGTTGGAGCGTATGACTGTATAATATTTATATTAAAAGGTTTGGCATTAATTTTAAGTAGTGCTACCCATAAAATTAATTACACAGTTGTTCACTTCTTTGTTGACAATTATAGCTACTCCATTTTTGTTTTGTGTTGTTGTATCTCCACAGTGATATACATTATAGTCATCAATCTTACAGTGGCCTGAATTGGGCCATCTAACTCCGCTGCATCCAAGTATTCTTCATTGCCTTGATTACATTATTTATCTTTCCGGCTTGGAACAGGCTTCGTACATTCCATGTACCAATCTTCTTGTCATCTTTAAGTTTAAGTGTGTCAGGCGACCGGGGGATTCTTAGCACCCTCTTCCCACTTAAGGGGTGCCCGAGACTGAGGGCCCTTTCTGAATAGCTTTGATCCATCATGATTATCTTGACGAAGTATTTAGCTAGGTAGTTTCCCCTTGCTTTCCTAGCTTTCATCTCAGCCGCTCCTAACCTGGAGAACAGGCGCTGCTGTTTGCAGCCGCTCATGTTGGGTCAGACGCTGCATGGGAATCTTCTTCACCTTCACCACTTCGAGACCTTACCGGCATGGTTGGCCCTACCACTAACTACGCTACCGCCGGCATTCACTAATGAGGTAAAATGCGCAGGACGCGCCTAAATAAACTTTCACTACAAAAATGAATCCGACCCGCCTACAAACACAGGGTACACGTATCTGGTTCGCCAGCAAACCGAGCTCATCACACAAACACATGCACACACAGGGATGCTCTGCTGGTCCGCCAACAAACCGATCCCGCCTACATAC
>MU183720.1:152402-179348 GCA_016904865.1 Pissodes strobi
TTTTTCAGTTCAGTTTAGTTTTAATCATCTCCTGATGATGCTAACATGGTTAGCGAAACGCGCGTCGAGTGCAAAAATTCTGTTTCGGTATTGTGGATAAAACTCTGTTTTAGTTTTGGTTTTCAGGTTAGTGTTTACACAAAAATTGTTACATTGGTTCTCCTTGTAGTACAAAAGATTAGAAAAGTAGGTTACACCGTTAAAATCGTTGAATAACAGGGAGAAAATCTAGTTTAAACAATTGATTTCTTATTTCCTGATTATTTTACTTCGACAAAAATAACTTTTTATTTGCGGAAGAGAAATTTCTACAATAAAAACATGGGATCTACTTACGCACTATCTTATAAGTTGTTCAAAATGTTCCATTTTCCTGCAAACAAAAATAAAGTCTATTTTCGAACTCCTCCCTAACATTTCGGAAAACTTCACCGGGAACTGACCGGCATTCTGCTGCAATTCGCCTTTTAAGATAATCAATATCAGCAGGTTGTGTTTTATAAACAATGGATTTAAGATGTCCCCAAAGAAAGAAATCTAAGGGTGTTAAATCTGGTGATCTTGGAGGCCATTCAATTGGTCCCCTTCCAATCCATCTATCCGGGAATCTCTCGTTTAACCACTGTCGGACCGGAAGAAAATAATGAGGTGGAGCACCGTCCTGCTGGAATGTTAACAAGTCCTCCTGTAAAACTGAATTACCCTCTGTATCAATTTGAGTTTCTAGCTCATGGGTGATAAGAGGATCAATAGCCTCTTCAAGCATATTAAGGTATAGATCACCTGTCAAGTTTCCTTCAATAAATAAAGGACCAATAATGGCATTTGCAAGAATACCAGCCCAAACATTAACTTTTTGAGGATATTGTGTATGTCCTTCTCGAAAAATATGCGGGTTTTCGTCACTCCAATATCGACAATTTTGTTTGCTAACATTTCCATTTAGAAAAAATGAACATTCATCGCTGAAACAGATATTCGGCAGAATATTAGGGATGGCGTTGACTTGACGACTCATAAATTCACAAAACTCTATTCTTCTATCAAAATCATCGTCATAGAGTTCTTGAAGTATATGCATTTTGTATAGATGGAGCTTGTGCATTTTTAGTGTTTTTCTTACAGTCTCGTGTGATATTCCTGTTTGTTTTGCCACTGTCCGCAAGGAGCTGGTGGGCTCTGCATCAAATAATCCCAAAACCTCAATTTGAGCTCCTTCATTCACCACTCGTAGGTTATTTCTTTTTTTATTACTCACCGAACCAGTTTCGGAGAACTTTGCCACCAAATCCAGCACATATCTGTGACTTAGGTACTTCACGATTTCGATTTCTTTCATTGAAAACCAATGCCATCCTCGTGCGCACTTTCCAACCTCTCCATAAATGAAAATAATTTCAGTTCTTTCTGGAAGAGAATAAACCATTCTCACACTTCATGCACTTAATAAAAGTTATCACTGAATAAGCCCAACAAGCAAAAGCGAATTAACAATAACATTCCTGTTATGGCTACATCTTTTAAATTTGCTGAACATGTTTTTTTTTTGTTAAAAAAACAACGTATTTTAAGAATTTGTTGATAGAATAACAAGGCTTTTTGTGGAATTTCAGTGATAAGACATCGAATGAACGCAAATTAACTAGGTACTCGTAGTACCATCGAAATTTTATTAGATTACTTTTCGAGGTTACTTTGCAAATCCCCAAATAAAGTTTGAAACGGTGCCACCCATAGGCGTAGCGAGGGGGAGGCAGAGGAGGGCCATGCCTCCCTGGAAGTTCCCACTTATTGAAATTTGAGAAAAAAAAACGTTAATGTTTATGATGTTTTGTGTTTATTAGTATTTCGCCCCCCCATCCACCCCCCTCCCAAGAAAAATGTCTGGCCACGCCTATGGTGCCACCTAATCTTCTAATCATTTGTACTACAAGGAGACCCAATGCAATAATTTTTGTGTAAACACTAATCTGAAAACCAAAATCTCAATGCAGGCAAGTTTAATTGTTTCTGCAACTTTGAAGCACGATTACTCGGAAACCTCTGGACAAAAAGCAACAAAGTAGGATACCACTGAAAGGAGAATTGAACGCCCTTTAAAACGATGTGCCACTTTACCCCCATTCCCATTTAAGATTCTAAGGGTGACATCTACCCCTCCTGGGGGGTTGAAACAAGAAGGCTAAAAATATACATTTAAAGTGTCCCCCTTACAAATAAAATTGACGAGTCTTTCCGATTTTTCATATTTTTAACTGCAAGAAAGATATTAAGGGTGAGCAGTTTTCAAATTGACACCCCGTATAGCTTCTCGCCATTTTGTTTAGTTTATAGACTAACTAACTTTACTATTATGTACTAGTTTTTTATAAATGTTTTTATTACTCACAGTTTATGATGTGAAACAATAAAGAAGATTAGGGTGAATTAAATACTTAAAAACATAGACTCGGGGTAAATATCATCACTGATTACCTACAATTCCTACCAAGAATTACTGAACGAAGAATATGTTTTAAACGATACCTTCATATAACAGATCAAAATATGTAAGGCTGATATTTAGGCGATAAAGAATTTTTAGATATTACATGAAAACATTTAACATAACAAGAATGGTTCAAGCACATTTTGTACGGTTCATGCTAAAGTGAATTAACTTCAGTTAGCTGCAGCACAGCCGCCTGGTTGGAGGCTGTAGTTCGTTCGGACTCGAATAAGCCT
Organism: Pissodes strobi; assembly: GCA_016904865.1. NCBI lineage: Eukaryota > Metazoa > Arthropoda > Insecta > Coleoptera > Curculionidae > Pissodes > Pissodes strobi. Next base: position 155,127 of record MU183720.1, read on the forward strand.
CGATTGGTTTGAGTTAGTTTGGATAGTTTGGTTTAGTTCTAATTTAGTTCAACAAATAATTAACAACAAAAAATACCTCTGCTTGTCTGATTCTCTAATACTACGTTAATGATATTTTTCTGTCATTAAAAGAAAATGTATTTTAAGCACTTTGTGTTTATTTGTGAAATCTAAACATGTGGAAATATTTTTGGGTTAGTTGTAGGTTTGTGATTTAGGAAGAGTTTTAAGATATTTCTTCAAGTAAATAACCACCCTGCTTCGTGCACCCTTTTTACACTTTAAAATGAATTAATTTGAGTTAGCTAATGCGGGCTAATATAAAGAATCCCCAAAACATCTCTAGTCTCTTAACCGAAGCTAACTAACCTAACCACACTGACTTCGCTACGCGCGCTTGCTTGAGTTGGCTTTTTAAGTTTGTTTAAAAATAATGTTGAAAATAAAATACTGTGGGTGTATTGCACCCCTCAGGGGTACCTAACTGTTTATTATCCACAAACCAAAAATTTAAGAAAAATAAGGGATATCATTTTTCGGAAGGTCAAACATTCAATATTTTCTTTTGAAGATTTTTATCAAGTAAAATAATAAACAGGGTGGTGCGTGGCTAGTAAATAATTACCTTTTCACTTTTGAAATGGCGTAACCTTTGACTTGGCTATACTATCCTAAACATAATGTCACTTACCTGTTTCGAAGTTTTTAGTGGCTTGCAAGAACATAATTTGTTATTACATTTTGGTTTTGAAACTATTATTTCAGTAACATAATTAATTAAGTCATCTCTGTTATTGAACGAATTTTTCTTAGCTTCTTTATCATGTTGGGCAATATAAGTTCTCAAAACTTCTTCGCTGTGATTCTCTAATATTTTCGTAAAATCTTCACTAGACTTGCCATAAGAAAAATGGTCATTTTGGAAACTAAAGTAACATGTTTTCTCAGAAGCTAAATAGTCAATTTCGCGAAGCAAAATCTCATATTCTTTTTCTAATAATTGATCGAGATCTTTAGCCGATTTTAAACTACTCGTTGAATTTCTTACTTTTGACCATCGCTTATTTATTAATTTGCTTAAAGAGTTTGTAAATTTCGAATATCCGTCATTCTCATTCATTAGTTTATTTTTTAAGCATATTTAAAAACGTTTATTTAATATTTCACATGTCATATGAGTGACAAATCTATCACACGATCATAGCAAAGTATATAATTACTGGTAACAGAATAAACACATACATTTCAGTTAAAGGTACGAAAATGTAGATATTGCAAAATCTAATGAACCTGCCTTATTCTTATAAATATAGGAGAAAGATTTTGTGTGAATGGAGTCACATGTTGTAAGGGCAAAAATTACTCTTTTTAAACAAAACATTTCATTCTGGTGCATAAAAACACACACACATACACATTGGAAGATGGATGAAGAATGATAGAAGGGCGACTAATCAAAATTTTAAATGAAACCGAAAAGGCACATAGGCAGGTTTTTCCAAATTGTGGATTATTTTTGTCTTGTAAAAACAATTATAGAGATTACCACAAAACGAGAATATTTTTTTTTGATTGGGTAAAAATAAGTTAGTTTAAATTTAAAGGAAAATATGATCCATATAATTCTCTATGTCTATTATTTCAGTCTTTAAAAAACAATCCCTACGTAATTTCAAATACATTTAACGAAAACAACTTTAGGAGTAAACTAAACTATTGATCCAAAATTCTAATGGTAAAAAGTACATGGGGGAACGCCGGAAGGGATTGGACAATTTTTGAATACATAATTATTTGTGGGCCTGAATAAGAAACAATTAAGATTTTGGAATAAGACTAATTGATAGATGTCTCCTACCTACATTATTAACATTAAAATATATCACGTCGAAATACTACGCTCTGTAAAAGGATTGGTAGTGTCAAAATTACTTCTCTGGATGACACAAATGCTGGAAGCTTTTCACTAAACCTAAACGGGTTGGAACCAACTTGCTTTTTAAAAAAATTCACGTTGTAGCCATCTAAAACTACTTCTATTTTAACCCAAACTAACCGATTTTTTCCAAACATCTTACAAATCACGAAGACTGATAAGATCTTCATTGTCATCCTGTTCCACGTCTGCTTTGGCACTGACGACCAGTCAGTCTGCTGCGAAGAGATAACGCAAGTAATCTCCTCGGGAATGGAAGCATACATCCCAAATTCCATCAATTTACCGTCAAAAGGAAAGCCCTGTTTCGACAGAAGATGCGAAAGAGCTGTAGGTAGAAAACAGCAAGCGTACAAGTACTGGCAGCATAATCAGACCGCCGAAAATCGCAATTATTTTGTCGAAGCGAGAAACGAATGCAAACGTGTGATCAACGAAACTAAGGACAAACACAATCAAAAGATCAGGAACAAACATTGCAACCCAGTGGCTCCAGGAATTTCTGGTCGGTAGCAATTTACAAAAACGCCTCTCCCACCTTTGACAGATGGACGTGGCATCACGGTGACTACACCCAAGGAACAGGCAAAAAAAGCTTGCCAAAATGTTTTCATCGCACTTTACCTTAGACGTCCCCCAAGGCAAGGCTCTCCCCACCATATCAACGTCAACACTACCATGGCATCATACCATCACCATGATATTCGTAAAATCCTTAAAGAACTAGATAGGCAAAAGGCATCAGGACCGAACGGTATACCTGCCATCGTGTTAAAGAACTGCGCCAACGCGTTTTTTCCAAACTTTTTCTCTGTCTTACCGAAAAGGGATTTACCCATCTTCTTGGAAAGTCGCTCGAGTGCAACCTGTTCCAAAAAAAAGGCAAGAAAACACGCTATTGCCTTGCTTCCAATTATCTTCAAAGTTATGGAACGTGTAGTCAATCAGCAACTACTCAAGTACCTCGAGATCAACAGAATAATCAGCGATAATCAATACGGCTTTCGCAAAGAAAGATCGACAGGAGATATATTGGCCTATGTCACTCATATATGAAGTAGGGCAATTGAGAACTACGGAGAGTCTCGAGCGATTGCGTTGGATATTTCGAAGGCATTCGCCAGAGTTTGGCATGACAGATTGCTCAACAAACTGCCGTCCTTCGGACTGACAGCTTCTCTCCGCAGCTGGCTGCCAGTTTCCTTAAGAACTGATCTCTACACGTTGCAGTTGATGGACACATCTCAGACACATTCACCATTAACGCGGGCGTGCCTCAGGACGCAATACTTTCACCAACTCTGTTCCTCATCTATATTAATGACCTGCTGACCGAAACGAAAAATCCTGTTTACAGTTTTGTCTCCCAATTTAGATCAGAAAAACCTTTACCAGCGACTAAGACTTATCACCGCAGACAGAAGCAGATTACAGCAATTAATCAAGACCTGGAGAAAGTTCAAACTTGGGGTGACAGAAATTTGGTCCATTTCAATGCAGCAAATACCCAAGCAGCCACGTTTACCAAGAGGGCCAATACGGCGGGCCCTGACATCATTTTGGCAGGATCGACCATTCTTTCATCCTCGTCATTCGGACTACTGGGTGTCTCGGGCAACAGCAATATGTCCTGGCATGACCACGTTGCTAACATCGCAAAATCAGCCTCCCAGAAGCTTGGTACGCTATTTCGCAACAAAAAACTGTATACACCGCAGCAGTTGCTCTTGCTCTACAAAGCGCAAATAAGACCGTGCTTAGAGTATTGCTTACACATCTGGGGTGCTGCACCAAAGCATACCCTAAAGCTGCTGGATTCCATTCAGAAGAGAGCTGAGCGTCTCGTCGGCGACCGGGATTTGACCCGGAATGTGAAACACCGGAGACATGTGGCCGAGATGTCCCTGTTTTACAGATACTTTCACGGCAGATGTTCCCAGGATTTGGCCCACCTCATCCCGCCCCTGGAAACGCCTGTCAGACAGTCGCGACAGATGGCAAGCGCGCACCAGTTCGTCGTACAACTGGAAACACCTCGAACATCGCATTACAAAGAACCCCTCTGTCTGGCGCACTGCATCGCAGTGGAACTCACTCCCAGGATATCTGTTTCCCCGTAATTTCAACCTGCAACTTTTCAAGAATCGTGTCAATAAACTAGCCGTGTCAATCAGCATCTTCGCGCACACACCGCTCGTCGAGAGCCATAGGATCTCCTTTTAGTGTTTGTGCCACTGCCATAAAAAAGTCAAAACCCGAAGACGAGTCGCTTAACACACACAATCAAGGTCTGGAGAATGTTCGAACCTGGGGCGACAGGAATTTGGTCCAGTTCAATGCAGCAAAAACCCAAACAGCCACGTTTACCAAGAAAGCCATTATGGCAGGATCGACCATTCCTTCATCCTCGTCAATCGGACTACTGGGTGTCTCCCACGCTGCAGCAGTTGCTCTTGCTCTACAACGCGCAAATAAGACCGTGCTTTGAATATGTTTCACACATCTGGGGTGCCGCACCTAAGCCCACCCTAAAGCTACTGGATTCCATTCAGAAGAGGGCTGTGCGTCTCGTCGACGAACCGGGATCTCGATATACTCGCATACATGTGGCCGAGATATCTCTGTTTTACAGATATATTCTCACGGCAGATGTTCCCAGGATATGTCCCGCATCATCCCGCCCCCAGCAACGCCTGTCAGACAGTCGCGGCAGATGGCAGAAGCGTACCCGTTCGTTGTACAACTGCAAACACCTAGAACGCCGTTTTACAAGGAATCCTTTGTCCGGCGCACTGCATCACTGTGGAACTCACTCTCAGGACATCTGTTCCCTCCTAATTACAACCTACACCTATTCAAGAACCGTGTCAATCAACATCTTCGCACACACACCGCTTGTCGAGTGCCATAGGATGTCCCATTAGTGTGTGTGTGTGTCACTGCCATAAAAAATACTCCAGTTGCGGCCGGACTACATAAGGATATGGCAAAAGAGGGAACAAGCTCGACAATGGCCCTGGAAAAGCTGAATGGCACCTACACGGAAGTAGATCACGAGAGAGCGCTCCTCCTTCTGAGCCAACACTTCCCACGTAGTCAACCACGAAACCTAAGTGAAGAAGAAGCTAGCCTAAGGCGACCCACTAGGGATGACTAGGTAATGGCAAAAACCGAATGGGCATTGATTACATTTGAACCACTCAAATCGTCAGTGGTGGATGAAATCTTTCCAGCCCTCTTACAAAGAGGAAAAAGAGAAATTATGTTTATTAGGCATTTTTCCTGTAATAATTCCATATTTTAGAGAGTTTGGACACTTGCGGGAGGATTTGGACAGCAGTTTATACCATTCTGCAACCTAGTTTGATTAACAAAATACAAAATGTATTAAAGTATATTTATCTTTCAGATAATAATAAACTTTATTAATCAATCAGCAATCCAAAAAACACAAAAATATTCAAGTTAAAAGCAGTTTTGAATTGGTTAATATTAGAACAAACACGTGGATTTATAGCAAAATTGCGATTCATAGAAATGAAGCAGCCTGATTGCTTGTCGTGTAGCAGACTCTAAGACAATTCAAGTACTCTTATAGGTACGTTTCTCTCTTTACTATGTTTCTTATTAGGTGGCAATTTTTAATATGTTCAATATCTCCCGTTGTCCAAACCGTCCCGGTGCTCCTCTACTCGACCAATTTCTACGGTCCCATATATATGAAGTTCTTCGGCTATCCCTATACCATCATCAGTACATTATTATGAAAATGATATAGGAATTCTGTAAAATTGAATTTAACAAAAATATCCGAAATTTTAAATGTTTTATTAATTTTATTACTTTCAGGGAATTATTAGCAAATTTTAACTCTAGGTAGACAATTGTGTAAATCATACAGAAAAGTTAATTAGAAAAAAAATGGAAAAATGTGGGTAATATATAGATGCAATGTTACCCATGTTCCTCCTTTAATAATTATATCGTCTGAAAATCAGTCGTTAGACTCCGAATCTGAATTAAACATGTCGTCTAGCGATGAGATTCATTTTCATTTGCTGTTATTCAAGGTGAAGGGTCTACTAATAATTAATAATTGGTATTTAACAAAAGGTTGGTTATTTTTCAGCATATAATATATCTTTCGTTAGGGGAAACTGGAAACTTATAGTATACGTAGAGATGGGAGCAGCACAGTTTCCAATACCGTCGAACCTAAAAACAAGTCTGATAAAATTTGGGAACAAAATTATAATATCCAGCAGCTAAACCGGACTAAATGACTTAGAGCAATGCAGTAGGATCAAGAATTGCTTTTTTAGACCCTTTTATTGGCCTATGAGGGACAGGAGCTTCTTGAAAATGACTCCTTTATCTAGCACCCACGTGGCTTTTGAAGATTCTGGCCTGTCTGCCTCTTTCGGCGGTGTTCCAGTCCTTTCTTATTTCTTCCTTGGTTCAGTTGTCTATGGACTGGTCTAGGCATTGGTAACTTGTTTCTAGTGTAGCCGAGAATTAGATTTGGACCAATACTATATGAAATCAAGTGTTGGTAAATCATTAGCGTACAAATTGGACTATTAAACTTGAGGCCAACCCAATATCCACATATAACTAAAACAGTGGAAAAGGCTTCAATTTTTTCACTCTCTACCTTGGAAACCACGCATCTCGTGGTCATAAGAAGTATTTCTATTCTTGCGTGTACTATCTACCCCCTAAAGTTTGTGGCACTAATTTAGTGACACTATGTACTATATAACAGAAGACTAAAAAAAAAATAAAGCCCTTTGAGTATGATTTTATATGGTAAATAAAGAAGAGGTCGAATATGTAGCATCATAGATCAATACATAGATGAACAATATCATATGGTTCACGTGATGGAAGAGTTGCCATAAAGCGCAGTTATCTTCTGCAAAAGATAATTTCAAAAACAGTGGGATATGACTTCATTACTTTCTGAAAGATTTTGACCGGTTTAGGTATTTAAGTAACTTTAGTTACATAGGTTTTGATCACCTAGTTATTTCACAAAACGGATCACAACACTAGTTATGGCATTGCTAAGCATATCAGTGGTGTGAATTTTCTTTGCAATACGTTTCTCACTACGTTTTGGGACAATATCCCAAATATGGATGTTGAAATAAAACAAAAATTAAGTTGGTTATTAAGTTGTCCTAATTTTATTGTCTCGGTCACTTAAAATTTGTATATAATTATTCTGAACTTGGCTGATGAGATTTTTTCCATAATCAAAATACAATTATAACAAAAAATTGCACTATAATAGTTACTATACTAACAAAAATGGGACGGGTCCACAGGGATTTCTTTAAGTAAAATTAGTGTAAATAAGAGGCATCTTAAACGATCTTCGAATAATTATGTTTAGGACATTCAGAGAATACTTAGCACCAGAGTCATTGATTCTGAATAATTTATAGCAAAATATTTAATTTCCACATTTATCGGTAGCCTGAAACGATGCTCGTTTGTAAAACCGGCCACACACAGATCTGGCAGGTATACCGTTGCGTATGTGGCCGGCTTTAAGGTAGCACTGACCACATATTATAAGAAATATCCTACCTGTTTTGCCATACACCTACACATTCCGGTTTGCCTGTACAAATGACTTGTACATGAATACCTGTCAGGTATACCGTTGTGGTTGTGGCCAACTAAAAAGTTACCATATGTCGCACATTTTATGCCCCTCTCTGTACCAACCACAAATTCCTTCTGTGCAGACAGAATTTTTAAAGGGCAGTGGAATAAGAGACCAAATTTGAAACATCAGATCATTAAGAATTTTCAAAAAGTAAAGTTCCTACTTCGAAACGCATGTGCTCTTTCCTTTCTCTGGTCATTTCAGCATATGTTATCACGATTAGTCGAGAAATCAGAGAAATCAACTGCAAATCAGGAGATCCAACTAGCCTGTACTTAGCGTTCAATGGTGACCTTTATGGTTTATGATTCCCGAACTGACTCACAACTCTAATAAGAAAACTATATGAGGCAATAGTCAAGTGCGTTATCTTATTCATTTAATCTTCAATGAAGGCCAGCATATAAGAAAGTGGGAATGACCAGGGATAGTTGTCTAAAGCTAAAGACTGTATACAAACCTAAGCAAAACTGAACTAATGACTGATTAATGATAGAGGAAATTTCATACCTAGGTTCGCTGACAGTCAAATATCGGTGATGCGAGAATGAAATGTGAAGACGCTCCACAATAGTATGAGGTGCGAGCCAAGAACATTCAAAAACACTAAAAATATACTCCTATGTGGGGTGGAATCATAGACAAGCAAATCACATATCGTTGCATTCGAAATGCAGAGCTGGCCACGAAATATTTTAACCTGAATTACGTATCAACGCGTACGCATTAAACGAAATTTGAGTCTCAGACTCCCGAGGATTTGTCGTCAACGAATTATGCAGTGGTCAAATAGCTAGAAGAAATGGACACCACCGAGCAAAATTAATAACCCAGGGACGACACTAGACCTAGTGGCAGATCAGCAACCAGGTTGGTTCATAAGGTAAGACATACAGACGCTGACTAAATGAGATATATTAAAGATCGATATTCCATTGCTCTTAGCAATGGAATCATGATTTTTCAATATGACCAACAAGCAGAAGATAATTTTATTGAAGCATTTAATAAAAAGGAAGCTAATTTGACATGTATATTGATAAGTTAAAAATCACTCACGACTTAAGGGTCGTAGTTGTGTGTTAGAAACTTTAAGATAACAAGTTGCAATATTAAATTTTGGCTGCCTGTGGCGAAGCGATTCTTTTTAGGGCAATATTTTATTAATATGCGCTATACAAACTTATATCTTCAGATTGCATTTTAAACATACAGATATGTTTAACCTCACATGAAATTGTGAAAATGTTTTAAATTATTCCAATAGGTTGAAAAGTAACAAGTTATTGCTGTTACCACACAGATAATATCTGCAAAGATCGTTCAAGATGCCAACCGCTTAGCTGCATAATAAGCATTTGTAAAAAAATAAATACTAAGTACGACGCTTAAAACTAACAAAAAAAGGAACATGTTAAATTATATTGTAAGTAAAAGAATAGAATTTCAAATAAGAATATACAAAATATTTGATTATTCGATAAGGATATTGCCACTTGCTCTCACTACTAGCCAATTAATACACATATGTCATAACATCCATAAAATATATTGCACACTGCTATACAATATCAACTTTGAACATTATTATTTTAAGTTGACGCTAAGGGACTGTTAATGACAGCTAATGTGGATATGGACTGAAAAAACAACAGCCATTTTTATTATTGACATAATTTTAAACTTGAGGTCAGCTGGTGATTGAATCATTTATTAATAAACGACTATAATGACCTCATCCTTACCGAACAAAAAAGCACAATTATTAAGTTTAGGAATATGTTAATCTGGCAAGTTTTTTCTTATAGGCAACTAGTAAGCTCTTATAATGATTGAAATTGCATGTCTTGAAAAGTGCAATGTTAAAAGATTAAATAATCACGTCGCTAATTTATGTAAGAGACGAATTTTCGTTTCAATATGAAATATTAATAAACAAATTAATTTGTTCTATAATTTTAGTATTATAACTAATTTTTTTGTAAAACAATAATATAATTTATTAACTGAATATCGTATAACACAGTTCGTATGCCTTTAAAAATAGGTACACAAATTTGTAATGCTACCACATGATTTACTAAAATAGTAGTAACTTCATTCGTTAATAATACATCTTGTTCAATATATACACAAGAATATGCCTTGCACATTAATAAATTAAAACTATAATTCGAAAAAATAAAAAAAGCTGTATTTACTTAACGTAAACCTATTCCTAAAGGCCACATTTTTTTTATAAAAACTCAGTGCACTTCTCTACACTACTTTAATAACATTATCAGTACATAATACTATTTCCTAATTCTAAAAATAATACAAATCTATTAACAAAATATACAAGCAAATATTTATCAAAACCCATCAGAATTATTATGACAATAGCAGTTGGAAGGGTACATAAAGAGATGGAATTTATGAAATGAAAATAATAGTAAATTTATTTTATATATGAGAGTTCAAACATTAAATATTAAATTCCGAAATATTTACTTAGAATTATAAAATAAATACCTATCTACATGTAAATTGACCTTATCGAAAAGAGTTTAAGGAGTCTTATCCAGAAACGAATCAAATATAATTAAGTACAGACGACACTGAAAATAAAATTGTTAAAAACAATTGATAAATATTGCGAAAGTGACTAGAACAAATTTTCACTGGTAGTATAAAAATACTATTTGAAATGAATGAGCGCCCTAAGGGGTACTCCAGCCTATCTTTAGCATATATTAGTATCGAGAATATAGCTATTGCCCTTACAGACAAGTCATTCAATTGACTGAATGAAGCATTAGTTTAATTTTATGTTTAGAAGTAAAAAGTTCGATTCCTTGAAAATATAATAATGACACAATCGTAGAATTGTACGAAAAAGAAATATTTTAAAACAATACATAAACTTAGATATTTTTAAATGGTTAACCAAGTAGCGTTTAGAAGATTTGTATCAGTGAACTTATGCTTACGAAATCAAACAAGTATTTAAAACGTTTGTACTACCTTACTAAAGTGTACATTTTCAAAAATATAAATAAAAAATATTATAAAAATTAATAATCAGTATTCGCAAAGATGAATGTTTTGATTACTCTGAGAAGTTTATTTAGATTAGTAGAGCAGTGATTATAATGTGAAAAAATGTGAGATTCTTGTAAAAAACCTACCTTTATCTAAAACTTTGATGTTTTATAACTCTTATTTTTTCATTCCATTTCCATGATTTTTGTACCAGTTTGTAGATCCGTTTATTGTGATTGATTGTTATTATTTTTATAAATAACATTTTTCGTTTAGGTGATATTATACACGGGTAAATCAAAAGGTAGTTTGTTTGTCATAACTTCAAAACACTCTGTAGAAAAAGTCAGATCGATAATTTTGTTTTTGTCGCGTATTATTATATCGTTTCATTTAGGAGTTGCAGGTTTTTAAATGAAACACTGATTTTAAGCTTATTTGTTATTTCATATTACCAGCAAACACTACATAATAAAATTAATTAACAAACCAAAAATTTTAATAGCGTGAATTTCTACCTTTCGCATCATCGACAGTTTGCAGTCTTCTTGGTATCAAAAGAATAAGGTCAGTTATTCCTTCTTGAGGAATAGCCTGATATTCTTCTGTTAGCGCCAGCCGTAACTCTTGCAGAGTTTGGGGTTGCACAGGACGACGACGAACGGCTCTTTTAAGTTCATCCCAAAAAAGTTATATTGGATTGAGATTTGGGCTACTTGCGGGCTATTCCAATCTTGGGAGTTCAACCTCATTCAGGTATTCGCTCACTACTCCTGCAACGTGAGGTCTAGCATTATCACGCATTAATGTAAATTGGTTCCCAATGAAAGAAACAAATAGAACAACTTCTTGGAGGATATCCTCAATGTAAACCCGCCCAAATAATGATTGAACTGCCATGATACGAGTTTCGCTCTGATATGATGCAGTCAGCATATCTTTCATTTCTACGTCTGTATACCCGCTCACGACCATCCGGTGACCTTAAACAAACCCTGATTTCATCTGTGAACAGTACCTTTCCCCACTGTTCTGCAATTCAGCCAGAATGCAATCTTGCAAATCTCGGTCGATGCAGAGGAAGTAATTTTGGACATATTGCTGCCCTCCGTGAATGAAGCCCTGCTCCTGTCAATCTTCTACATATCGTTATTTCACTGCAATCATTTGCAAGTCATGTATTAGAGATACGGCAGTAGATCTTCGATCTTTTAAAAACCAACAATGATGAATCGATCATCAGCTGCAGTAGTTAATCTCCTTCTGACAGAGCCTTGCCGCCTAGTAGTTTCTAGTCTGTAAATACCTATCGCAAGCATCTCGACCTGTAGACCGCGGAATTCCCAGAGTATGAGCGACATAACTTTTACTACAGCCATCCTCTATTAGTCTGCTGTAATTAATACCACGATGACAACATAAAATTATACTACTGTAACTGTTAGGCATTCTGTCACAATAATCGCATACTTAGTCAATGTCGATTATTTTTAACCGACAGCTGGACATCTATTTTCCAAAAAATAAAACAGTAAAAACATCAGCATTTCATTTAAATATGTGCAGCTAATAAATGGAATGAGATAATGGTATGGGAAAAACAAAATGTTTGGAATACATCCAAGATTACAGCAAACAGTTTGTGAACAAAATTATCCGCCTCACTTTTTCCACAGTGTAAAATATCGCCTAAACGAAAAATATAATTATTAAAATAATAAAAATTAATCATAATAAACGGATCTACAAACTGGTAAAAAATTTATGAAAATCCGATGAAGAGTAAAATAAGTTATAAAACATCAAAGCTGGCCGAAATTTTAGGGTGGCGGCATTTTGTGCCGAGGACTATATAAATGTTCTCAATCAAATTCAAGCGAATTACCTGGTTTTATTTGGTATTTACAGCAGTCTTTCTTGGTCTGACTCAAACTAATTTATGTAAAAAAAAATACAGTCAACACCGATTTAATATTTTACCAAATATCGGAATTAACATAATTAGTAGGTCACTATTTAATTAACGCTCGCTCCGCAAAAGTGCAATATATCATATATCCCTAATGCAATCCTCGGGTTGGCCGGTGCTCCGTGCGTGCCGTCGCTCGTCGGCAGCTAGATCTCGATTATCCTTTTTTATTGGAATGTGCCGTGGAATCTGTCCATAGTATGGCGTTTAAATTTAAACCCTCTCACTCTCACTAATAGGATTTAAAACTCGGGCTTTTTCCATTCAATGTGGTACACATTTGTTGTGCCCAGATGAATTTTATTTTTAGATTTTGTTATGATTAGTTATTGGTTTGGCATAGACGGAAGGCTGAGGTGAGGAAAGGGGGTTGAACTTTGACTTTCTTTGAGTAAGTCAAGGGTCAAGGTTCAATGTATGGGTGGCAGGTCGTTGGCTAAACGATTATTATATGCGGTCGGATTTTTCGTTTAAAGTTAAATTGTCTACGATCCAGGTAGCCGGTAATTAATATATTCGTATAATACTGGCTGACTTTTTATTCATTGTTTTTGGGAAAGTGGATATGGAAGTGGAAGCAGGGTCATCGCGTTCCTCATTGAAAGTGCAAACAAAATATACTGTGGAATATTTAAGCGAATTTCTTCTTAGATTTTCTTTGAAAGAAAAAATTATTGTTAAGAATATTGGGCGGCCTAAGCGGGTTATAAATTTAAGTCAACTTAGGAAATAAACAACTTAGAGACAAACTAGGAATTAAAAGAGACTTTAAAAGGCCATTTAAAATAGAAGTGTATGGAAATTATGTTTGGCTATATAGTAGTAATATGAAAAATACTTTATTATGTTTTCCATGTCTACTGTTTGCTCTGGAAAAAGCGGAAAGCGGCTGGGTGACATCTGGTATAGTAAATTTCGCGCATTTTGCAAGATTGGTAAGTTTATTTTCAAATTTAAATTTTTTTATACTATTATAAGACACTGGCAGTTTTTCTTGTTTACTTTTATATCGATATCTATATCTTATATATTTTGTGGTTGTGAACCTCCCAAAATATATATTAGATTTCGCGCATTTTGCAAGATTGGTAAGTTTATTTTCATATTTTTTTTTTATATACTATTATAAGACACTGGCATTTTTCTTGTTTACTTTTATATCGATATCTATCTTATATTACATATTTCGTGGTTGTGAACCCCCCAAAATATTTGTCACTAGCCGCCACTGGCTGGCTATAAAATATTTAAACCTATATTTATTGAATGCACTCACGAAGTAAGCATTTGGGGCAAGTTTTAATTTTTATCAAAAAGTCTGTTAAAAGTTCTGGAGTGAATGAAAAGGAACAGAAATAATACACACTAAGCAAAAGGAAATATGATAGAAATTTTAAATGTGCTGCACAAATGACAATATGTTTAAAAAAGGCTAAAAACATTAGGAGTTAGTTTCAATGCGACCAGACGCGAGTTATTCTTACAATGCTTGTTCTCGACCAACTACGAGTTTTACTTTCCGTGTATGAAACCCCCAATTTAGAACATCAGTTCTTGGAATGAAGCTCTTGACATGTCTTACATACCTGGTAAAAAGGGCAGTATAGATTCACAAAGCTCATCCGTATTGTATTTCATATCGATTTTTCTTCAGAAGTGGTATTATGAACTGACCTATAACTTGGGCCACCGAACCGATATAGCGATTACCTGCTACCTGGCCCCCATAAATATTCCGGCGATCCTCTATAAAGCAAACCTTTTCATAGTGGAGCGCATTTAACTGTTGCCACATTTGTTTTATTTACTATAGTGTGTTTGGTTTTCTAATTGATTTTAATGTTATAAAAATTGTCTATGGCAAATAAACAATTATGTCGTTATAATTAAATATTTATGAATAGATTACTTATTATAATAACATTTGTTTTATTTACTATAGTATTTATATTTTATTATAAGAAGGTAGACGCTAGGTATAAATTCTTTAGCCTATGAGGTCTCTCAGAGGTTATAGTGCCCGATTTTATTGCTATATCGGTTCGGTGGCCCGAGTAGAATAAAGATTCTATAACCAACAAAATTTCTATTAGGCAGGCAAAATTATCAAACAAGCAAGATAGCTCGTGAATGTATGAGGTGGCATATTAAGTAATTATATTATTGGATCATACTTCTACGAGGGTAGTTTAACTCCAAACAGATAGTTATTAGATTAGATGATTAATATTAGAAGAAAATGTAAACCAACATGTCAAAAAAACTATGTAGTTTCAACACAATGGGGCTCCGATTCATAGCATTATTTCTAACAGAAAAATGATGATAAAGGCAACGATGCAAAGGATAGAGAAACCGAGAGATCGATTCTGTAGCCTACTAGGTACCCGGATCTAAGCCCTCTGGACTATTTTTTTTATGAGAATTTCAGGATCATCTTTTATAATATGACGAAATGAAGGATAATAAAGAAGCCTTCCACGACAGTTTGATAGAATGAATACATATGTGCTGAGCGGCTGAAGGTGGCATTCTTGAGAATAAATTGACCTAGTAGGTATATATTGTTTTATTTATGTAAGTAAATGTTTTGAATGTATTTTGTTGGCTAGTTCATTGTATATGTATTCTTTTAAATAACTCACATGATATGATTAGATATTTTGACATAACAAATTAACTTAAAACTGACCTAAATATGTAGCTGTGCAATCAAAATGTAGATTAGCAACAATTAATGAACTGTCCTAGTGTAGTTTATAGATTGGTATAAGTCGTCTTCCACTTAACGAACCTATCGATAGGCTTATTCACCCTTATTGTTTGGAAAAGAAACAGACATATAAACGGGTTTTGTTGGTTTGATTCGGAGATCAATAACATTCTGTTTGCACGCTATTCAATCATCTCATGACACTTGAGTATAAAAAAATGTAACTTTCAACTGATCCACAATAATTAAAGTTTATTATGTTTGAAAAACTAAGTTTTATTACTGTCGCAGCTTTCCAAAAAAAAACCTCATTACGCTTTCCTAAATTGGGGTTTGAATCCCTTTTTTTTTTCAAAACAATCGGCAGCGTTGTACCCTGTAGTGTGTTTTATAGTGGTAAGCTACCGACCGACAGGTAGATTTATCGCGGACATCGTGAGCATAAGGTCGCTTTCTCATCAGTCAGTACAGCAAATATCGTAACTATCCTACACAGCATTTACACTTCATTTGAGCCTGCATACTTCCGCCATTTACAGCATGTCGTCTAGTAATGAAGATAATATTATTTTATATAATATGTATTTTAAGAGAAGGGAAAAAGAAGAAAAGATCGAACAGATCATTAACTGACGGTTATTTGTCGCCACTGAAGAACTGGCCATAAATGATGAAAAATTTCGGTCAGTGTATAAAATGGAAAAGGACTTCAATTCAAGAACTTCAGCAAGTTATCAATGCAGTTATTAGTAGGCAAAATACGAACGTGAGAGAATGTGTACGGAAGAAAGGATTTTAATAGGCAAGTTTACGTTATGTACACATGAATAAAATACTACTTTATTATCTGCATTAAAATATTTGAAAAATCACTAAACAGTTTCTACTACAGCTTGTTCTGAATGCGCTGATGTTGATGCTGTTGGTAGCTCAGTGTAGCGAGTCTGAACACCGGTTGCCAGATCAGGATACACTAAAGGTGTTAATAATGACTGACTCGTGGATAACCTTTGTAATGAACGCAAAGGGTACTGGTTAAATCCAGTCTAGTATTAGACTTTAATCCATCAACAAGGATCATAAGTATGATTTTTAATTTCCTTCCCTTTCTTCAACCCCGTCGAACTCCTACCGATCAAAAAATAGGTTTTTATCTGGCCGTTGCCCTAATATTTTATATAGATTTTGTAGCATATTGCGGGATTAGGAACAGGCGAAGTACTCAAAGCCTAATTCTATTTTATAATTTTCGTCTCTATACTTACACAAGTTGTTGTTTTGATTACTTGTTCCACAATTCCGCCATACTATTTAAAGTTTACATTCGAGCACTCTTACTTTATCCGGACTTAATTTTTATGTACTTTGTGCAAATTATCGACATAGTAAATCTTTTTATTATTTCTTGTATAAACATTTAAAAATTATCTCGTCTTTATTCGAAGTGTGATACATAAAACCAAAAATGAACCTTGACTTTTTAAACTCATCTCTAGCAACAGTCTGTCGCCTTTTAAACACTGGAACCCCCTTAAATTATTTGTTGTTCCGTTTCTTGTTGCTATTTCCAAACTTTTGTATTATTGAATTTCTATTATGGAGCGTAAGTATTAAATTAACGACGTCACAGATCTATAACCAATTTGACTGAGACGCTGTGGTAAATAATTATGGTTATTCGCTTGAAGATGGTTCAAGAGTAAATAATTATCAATTATTAGTGACCTAAAATATTAGAGTCAAACTAGCAAAAATATTGCTAAACCCAAAACTCGACAAGTACTAAATTCTCGCTACTATGGTTTATATACAATCAAAATCACTAACTCTTATTCAATACAAGTCAATTTAACTCACTAGTTTTACTAATATTATTATTGACTCTGTGTTTTATTTTTATACAAATAGGAGAAAAACATTGTCAAGCGTTTTATATATTTCGAAAATCACAATACATTAATATTTATCAGATTTCGCTGCTGGTGTCAATGCTAGTACTTCAGCAAACTAACGTAAATTACAAACATACCTATTACGTCTCTCAACAAGATCATACAAGATAAAGTGTTTTTATTAATATCATTGAACATTGATAAATTCCACAATGCTAGGGCATTAAAATAAGCGCCAAAAATTGCTTTGCAATTTTCTGGAAAATTAGTTAAAAGTAAGTAGTAATTACTTTCTAATGACACAACAATCCTTTAAAGGCCTACTATTAACTTTTACATCATGAATATTAAAGACGTGACAAAAGTACTTGGTCCGTGATTAATGAGTGCGGTTTTTTTAATGGCAATAGTAAAGTGTTTTCGGTTTCATCAGTCTTTAGGTGGGGATGAATTAAAATTCAGAATATTCTAGTATGAAAGCTGCCTGGTGGTTTGAAATATCATTCTGGATATGTTTAGTCGTGTATGTCAATTTTATTGTCTAAATATTTATCTCAGAACATACTATCTGCCACTATTACCGTATATAGAATATTACTATCTAAACATTTAGTGACTGGTGTACAGACTGAGTCAATGGTGCAACAAAGCTAATTTTTTAACGGCTTTAAACAAAATAATTGTATTTTACGTATCTAGTGAATTGATTTATCAATTTAAAAATATTTCTAAATATATAGGATTAACATATTGCTTATCCCAACTGCTCAAATAGTTGGTTTAGATCAGCACCAGATAAACTCTTACAACGTCCATAACGGGTGATTAACAAATGACCGGGTAGAATGATTTTTTTAGTAGCAATATTTTATCATGCCAAATCAATTTTGAAATCTTGAAGTTTGCATTTTGGTATTTTACAGCCTCTGAATTTACGAATAAACCGAAATATTTTAGGTTCCAACAGCCTACCAGCCTACCATGGACCAGACACTATTAATCGCTGAAAAATATTGAGAGCTTGTAGCCCTGATTTGAAGTCGACTAGAGTACGGTTCTGGTATTTGGGCTCCCTTAAAGAAATACAGATGCTGTTTAGATGAAATGTAGGAAATATTTATCGTTCATTGACCAAGCGTACCAGGACCTTAAAAAAGGCAATGGAAGCATTGCTTAACCTGGAACTAATTCTATTTTTAAAAGAAAATATTCCTATACTCTTAACCTAACGGAGCCTATGGTTTTGTTATGAGCGTCTAGATGCAGGGATAACAGGGATAAATTTCCCTGTATGTGCGTCAACACAACTTACACTGACCTAAACTAATCCATAGAAATTTTGATAATTATGTGGTCAATGCGCTGAATCACGACCGAATGAGATCGATTCCGAAATACTTTTCTTTATCTTTTGTAGTTTTGATTGTTTAGGGCACGGGTTAGCAGTAGACAAAGATCTTTTCTGCGCAAAAAAAATAATACAAATCTGTCTTGGCTTTATAGGCACCAAGTGGAATTAACTCCTGCAACTTTTGGCTTCTGTTGATGCTTAGTTTGCGTATACTTAGATATTTCAGATCCTTACTAAAAGCCATGCCTTTTGTATATCACCTGTGTCTGTGTATAAAATGTGCTCAGTGTGTAATCAGATGTCCAGCCGAGTGATCTGAAAGAGCTTGGATCACTATGTACAGGGTGGCTCGAATTCGAGTCAATGTATGGGGATCTCGAAAACCGCAAGATATACAGTGTTGGTCAAATTAGAGCAAACTTGGGCATTTAGGTGCCTAACAATATACCGCCGTATAGAAAGTTTTAAATTACGATTATTTCCGGAGATATACGGAAAAACGACATTTTCCTGGGCTTATTTAAAAACGGATTTCAAATTGAATTGCACTGTTGCATTGCCACTTTTTCCGTTCTATCCAATGGTGGTATCAAGTTTAGAATCTGACGTTTCGTCTTCAAGGGGTCATCATCAACTTTCCTTTTTTAAATACGAACTTTCATTTTTTTCATTGTTTTTCAGATGATATTGACATTATTAATATGAATATGTGTTTTTATTTTTTTTACTCTCTTTTTTATTTTTTTTAATTATTTATTTTGCTTTGGCGTAATTTTGAATAGCTTAAGTTACTTTTGAATTTTTTATAGTGTATAAAAATATTTTATTTTGTTTTTTGTGTTAAGTGGAAAAGTGAAGCCTTTATTTTTAATAAAAATAAAAAATAGCAAAATTAAATAAACAGGTTCGTTTAGGTTTTACGAGAATGTGGTCCTGACCTATTATGCTAACAAGTTGCTCGGTGCAAACATAAAATATATTCCTTTTAATCAACAAAAAAAAATATTGACATAGATCAACATCAACAATTGATAATAATACTAAGTGATACTATACTTAGATGGAAAGACACACCTATCGAAATTTTGATCATAAATTTATAAAAAAACTATATATTAAAAATGTGTAAATATTCAAAACCAATTCTCGCTATGCATACGCGAAGGCGCCTGAAAGACTGAATTAAAATGCTTACACGTACTTACTACACGATATCGTGCTCTAGGCTGGAACTTTACAATCATAATAAATTAAAGGTGTATAATATTTTGCAATATTGATATCAATATTTATTCTTCCCAATATAGTACTGGGAATCTTATATATAAAATTGCATAAAATTTCAATTTCTACTTCATTTATTTGTCATTGAAACTAACTGAACAACACAACACAAAAAACAAAATAAAATATCTTATAGAATATTAAAATTTCAAAAGTAACTTAAAGTATTCAAAATTACCCCAAAGCAAAATAAATAATTAAAAAAAAATAAACATAAAACGTAAAAAAAAATACGAAAAAAATATAAGAACATATTCATATTCAATATCATCTGAAAAGCGTTAAAAAAATTAAGTTCGTATTTAAAAAAAGAAAGTTGACGATAACCCCTTGAAGACTAAATGTCGGATTCCAAACTGGTTACCACCAGTGGATAGAGCGGAAAAAATTGCAGTGCAAAGGTGCAATTCAGTTTGAAATCCATTTTTCAAAATTTCGGGTTTTTTCGGATATCTCCGGAAATACTCTGAATTTTAAAACTTTCTAAACGGCATAAAATCAGGCACCTAAATGCGAAATTTTGTCTTAATTTGACCAATACTGTATCTCTTACGGTTTTCGAGATCCCATCCATAGACTCGAATTCGAGCCATCCTGTACAGGGATATTCCTCATATATATTAGGTTGTAGTAGGTGAATGTCAAAATATGAGGATAAGTCTGGACATTCTTGTACATTATGACTGTTAATGATATATTTTTTAATTACGGAGAGTTTATATGTGTTATAGTTCTGGTGAATGGCTTTATTACTTATTCTTGTGGAAACTTACATAAAAAATGTTGTTTTTGTTCCAAAATTAACTTCTTAAATAATTTTTATTGATCTCAAATGATGGAGCAGTATTATTATTTTGAAACTTTGGTATAAGAAAAAGTACACTTGGAATATTCCGAAGATATTAAACAGGATTTGTTTCAAAAAATAATTATGATCAGCCACTTATTGTCAAACCTCCCTACATAATTAGAAAATATTAAACTGTGCACCTAGAATTTTACCCGAAAGCTTTATCGCACCGTTGACTCATTCAGTGTTAGCCAATTGACCAATAAATTTAGGGCATTTGGGAAACAATAATTTTAAGACCGTTATTAATATTATACCGGTAAACCACAAGGAATTTATCCGTATATTGGCAAACTTTTCATTAGAGACTTTCAGCAACTGATGAAGGACTAACTAGCATAAGGCAAAATCAATGAGTATCCTCCTCAGACTGTATGATGTACATTTTCATAGTTTTTCAATTAATATTAGTTATATGTTATATTTTAATACTGTTTTCTTTACATACAGATTTAGATTACTAAATAACCGGAAAGGAAATTATTTTCAACACATAATATTTAGATGCCTTTTCAAGATTCGCATGATGTACCGAGACTAATAAAAACTGTTGTGTTAAATTTTTTTATTATTTTATTGCTTATTTTTTTTATGAGCAGTATATTTTCTGTTAAGAAATACAAATTTCAAGCCAAAAACCTCAACCAATGGTGAAAACCTTTCGAAATAAGCCAAACCGTTGTAACGCGTAAAAAAATATTGCCGAAATGGCACTCTCACAAACTTAAATAAAACTGGAAAATACTTTTCATAATTTTCCATCCGAATAATTTTCCTTTTGACAAAATTCGACTTGAGGAATTTTTCGTATCAAGAATTCAATTTCGTATCGTTATTTTTTCGGAAAATCTTGCAGGCATGAAATATTGTGTTCTTGTTTGAAATATTGGCGCTTATTTTTACGGCTGTTATTGAATATGAAAATATGTCGCTATCACACCATAATCTAACAGAATACATAAACAGTTGTCGAAAGTCCCTATAATTACAAATTACCAACAGTTCGATATACGGTCAAATACAAGTCTATCGAAACAATCCAAACAACTATTAAAACAATCCTCTCAGGACATCGAAACAAGCTTATATATAACGGAATGTATGAGCATTATTTTAACTAAAATAACTTTAAATATTTCATTGGATCACGTTGCAATGATCAATTTTGTTACATTTTTGTAAACAAAAAAATGTTTTACAGAAAAAGCAAAACGATAACTTACATCTCCACAAATAAATTGTTCACAATCATAAAATTTTATATTTATTGACCGTTATAACATTTAGGATGACTATGAGAGATTCTGAGCTTCTTATGAAGCCGCGCGCCGCTTTCAACGGAGCTTCTCCGTTTACCAGATTTTCAATTCTGTCGCGTGAGCTCTGAGCCCGGTCAGATTAATGATTTCCTTCCTTTATTGTTTAGAGTCAGAAGTGTCAGACAGCAGAAGGGTGGGCAGGCAAAATTCAGATCCACAGTAAAATATACAAAGGTAAAGGTTGTTTTATAATACCCTATTAATTTCTAAACGAAATCACCATTCCGGTAATCATTTCAGTTATCGGACTCTTGACTCTTTATATAACATACGATGTTATCTTTTGAACTGTAGCCTAGAGAATATTCAGTTCATTTCGAATTGGGTTATGGAGTATTGATGATCAAATCTCACTAGACGAAGAGTTAAAATGGTTATTTATTAGTTACTTAGTACATTATACACTATAAGGGCTATTAACGTGATCCAGTCAATAAATCGAACACATAGAATAACAATTGGATTAACCAGGAGGTTAAATAGGGTTATTAACGTGGTTCGGTTCTTGGTTCAATAAATTACGCACAGCATAACAATTAGGTTAACCAGGAAAGTGAACAGGGATTTTATAATGTCTCTAATGATTGTAAATGCTTATTTGTTACAGAAATGTCTGCTATCGTTTACGCCTCACGGTAAAAAGTATCTAGTTAAAGGCTAAGCTTTGGTGTGCAGTATTGATTATTATATTCGACCATAAAAATAACAAAATAACAGCTTGGATAATAACGAACTTAGCTTTACTAAGTTATTAATATTATTTTCAAGAGAATTCTAAGTAAGATCTTAACAACCTAATAAGGAATAGTTTGACTTATACTAAACCTAAGCAGTTAAACAGTATAATGATTCACTGGTGCTAAAAAAGTAAATACAAATTTCTAGCTGAAGGAGAACAGATCTAGTAAATCCTTTAGAACATACCGAACGGTATTTTGTAGTAAAATTTTAACCTTAGGCCCACAAAAGTATACAACAATGCAAAACAAAATTTGCAACTTGGTTATTTTTAAATACAGTGAGACATTTTAATAAATTCCTTTGGGCATATTGTAATATTCGAAATAACATTGAAGAATATAGATCATATCAAAAGCGTTACAACCCTAAAACTATTTAGGGCATTTTAAACAAGGAGGAAGTCTATGTGTAA
The DNA here is from genome assembly GCA_016904865.1 of Pissodes strobi. Taxonomy (NCBI): domain Eukaryota; kingdom Metazoa; phylum Arthropoda; class Insecta; order Coleoptera; family Curculionidae; genus Pissodes; species Pissodes strobi. The sequence continues at coordinate 178,295 of MU183720.1, forward strand.
AAACAAATTGTCAGAAATCTCGGCTGATGATTTTCATGAATATTTCAATAATGTTTTCACAATTTTTTTTAAGCAAACGATCCCCTTAAACATCTCAAATATGTAGATTTCCAAAACTAAATATACGACCAAAATAATCTAAGTAGTTACCAAAATTACCTCTATAAAATGTGAATTAGTGTCTCAGAGAACAAATTTCCATCTGAGAACGATAAAGGTTGGTACATAAAAAAGGCTTTCAGCGAATTTTTGGTATAATGTATAGGAAATGCAAAAGAAATACAGCATAATTTGTCTTTTTACAATATTGTACTAGGTACATTATGATAGTAAAAAAGTAGTTTTAATTAATTTTGGGACAGAAACATTTTAAAACATTTGGAATGTTTAAAATACCTGCGAACAGTGAGGTAAATATGATGTACTTGATATATTAAAATAGCAGGAAATTAAAACAAGGCTGATAGAAAATTATAACGTCCAACCCATAGCTAGTGTTGCCATGGAACGTTTCCAGTGTAAAACGAAAGAGGGAAATACTCAAGAATAGAGCATTTTTAATAAATAATAAATCAAACTCTTATGTATCGGATACTTTCTAACAATTATTGTACATTAAATGGTAAAAATGGTACCCAAGAAGCATGAAATAGTGATCGATCCATACGGATATCTGTGCCAATATTGATACAATAGCCATATTGGAGGTTGCAATTTACATCTGTAATTGGATGTTGACCACCATAAGTAACAATCAGCTTTAGCGGCAACATTCAGTTACAAAAGTTACATACAAAAATATGGGAAAACAACAACTTATACAGTGGTTGCCTATCGATCTTATGTTGTATTCAGCTGCAAAAGGTTTTTTTTTAATTCATTTAATTTTTACTCCCTAAAAATAAAAATACAAATATCTAGTCTAGAGCTTCTTTAAATAATTGGCCAAGTACAAATTGAACAAAGAGCAAGGAAGATATACACTAGGGTGGAGTGAAAAATGATTTTTTTTTTGATTTCTTTGATGTAATAGTTACAAAAAGTTTCCATTAGG